>RJWM01017066.1:0-43994 GCA_004363535.1 Dasyprocta punctata | reverse complement strand
TTACATTTAAAATGCACCCCCCACACAAAGCCTCAAGTATTCAGAGGTGGAGATTTTGGGGGTGATTTGATCAGAGCGCCGTACTCATCGGTGGGTTAATCCATTGTCTTCATGGCTGAGGATGGTGTTAGGAGGCAGGACCTGGTTGAGGGAGGCCGGTCACTGGTTAGAGGGATGTCTGTGCAGGGTAGAACTCTTGCTCTGGTTGTGCTGTCTTCCCCTCTCTCTGCTTCCTGGTTGTCATACGTTGAGTAGCTTTCCTTCCCCAGGCCATTCCTCTATAGTGGTCCTGTCTTGATGCTGTCCACCATGACCTGCACCCTCTGAAACCATGAGCCAAAATAAACATCTGCTTGTTTAAATCGCAGGTATCAGGTATCAGGTGTTTTTGTCCCAATGACAGGAAGTGACTAATACACTGAGAGGTGGGGACAGAAATAGGAGTTATTTTGCACCAGAGCTCTGTCAAGAGTTCAGTAAATTGTTGCTTGTTTCTTCCTTAGAAGCCAATGGATTTATAAACTCTGTTCAATCACTCCCTCCCTCCCTCCTATGTCCTCAACTTCTCCTCACTGACTGAGAGGCAGTTTTTTGAGGGCATTTAAACTTGTTCCATGCCTTTTCCCTTGTAACAAAGCAGAAACACCTCCTCTTCCTCAATCAACCATGCATTTATTCTCTTACCTCTTTTCACTGCCACCTTTCCAAATAGTTTGTATTTGCCATGTCTATTTCAAGAAGACATTCTTCAATATTTTACAGCTTAACTTTTGTCCTTGCCACACTACTGAAACCATTGTCACCAAGCTCGGTTGTGACCTTTGCATTGCTATGTTCAATGGACCACTGATCTCACCCATCCGTGGTCTCCATGTCCACCTCGGAGGTTCCTCACCTTTCTATGCTGTTGCTTTGTGACCCTCAACTTGCTGACTTTCTCCTACCTCGCTGACCATTGTTTGTGAGTCTGTTTGGTGGCTCCTCTTCCCTCTTCAGCTCTTAAATGTCAGTTTTTTAGGGAGCATCACCCAAAACCCTCCACCTTACTCTTATTCTTCTGTAGGAGGACTTAACTGTACCAGTTTCTTTTGCTGCTTTAATATGGATGTCATAAATAAGGTCTTTTGTTTCTAACCATGGTCTCACTTTGCCTGTCAGAACTTCCTTAGGCACATTAGTCTGTTTTGAAATACTCAAGCCTGGGTAACTTATAAAGAAAAGGAGTCATCTTTGGCTCAGGCCTTTGGTCCAAGATCAAGGACTGGCATCCAGTGATGGCCTTCTTGCTGATAGAGTCCTCAAAAGACAGGGGTCACACAGGAAGAGATGGGGAGTGGACACGAATGTCTATAACCTCGGGCTCTCTTGTCTTATTTAGCCATGAGGATTCGGTCATGATGACCTGATCTAGTCCTAGTCACCCCCAAAGACTACCTCTAAACACCATGCTTAGTTAAACTTCTATCCTTTTAATGCACAATGCAGTTTAAAGTTCAACACACAGGCCCTCAAGGACACACTCAAACTATACAGCAACCACAGAAGGTGATTTTGTACTTATTAAAGTGAAATAATGCCTGCAACAAACATATCCAAATCTCAATAGGTTAGAGGAGTAGAAGTTGTTTTTTGCTCATGTACAGCCTGCAGTTGGTCCACAGTCAGCAGTGATGAATGGTTGTTGAGGAGCTCAGCTCTGTGCATTCTGCCAGCGGTGCAGGCTGTTGGAAGTGCTTCCATCTTTAACAGGTGGTCGCTGTGGGCATGGGCACCCACTTGCGGATGCTGGGGAGCCTGGGAGGTGGCACGGGGAAACTCCTTTCTGGAAGGGAGTGCATTATTTCCACTTGTGTTGATTAGATATAGTCAGATAGTATAATGCCATGAGAGCTGGGGAAGGAAAATCCAGGCTCTGCGCCCAGGCAGAAGAGACAACACCATCAACATTCCCTTCACACCTCCAACTAAACGGGATCCCAAACTAAACCAATCACTTCTTCCCTCAGCTTCTTTCTTCTCTAGCATTTTTTTGTCTTAGTAAGTGGCAGAGCAACTCAGTCACGGATCCTAGAAACCCAGCTCCTTCTTGATTCGCCATATAAACTCATTTCCAATACCTAATCAATAGATTTCCTCACCTCAGTCACCTAATGAATCCATGTTGATCCCATATCCCACGCTCTCTGTTTCTACTCTAATGAAAGTCCTTACTGTTTATTGCTGAATTGTTACACTAACCTCTCATTGTTTCTCTTGCCTTGCTTTGGTCCACTGAGTATATTAATGTAATCATTTGATGTAGGGGAGATATTTTCAAATGGAAAATCTAATAACACTACTTTTTATGTAATATCCCTACAGTTTCCAAGTAAATGTAATGTTTTGCTTATAACTCAGTTTGTATAGAATTAATGATAGACTTGGTGGCAACATCCCAAACCATTTTGCAAAAATACCGAGGTAAGACTCTTGGCTAATTATCCAAATTGGTGTCACAGTGTCCAATTCCAATCCTCAGGGTTTCACTTCTGATACTAAGGAGAAAATCCCTTCAAAATGGAACCCCCACAGATGAGATCTGGAATAAGTGTGGAAAAATTATTGGGGGGGGTCATGGAAAGTGAACAAAATCAGGCAAATCTTTTTGGAAATAGATATTTGGAGGAAATGATCAGTCAAGTGTAAGAGACCTGTTTTTCCTTCTTTGTCACAATGCAAGAAAGCCAAAATTCCAGTAAAAACCTTGAAATTATTTTGTCCAGATGAACAAGAAAATTCTAGGGAATGAGAGAGGTTTGCCAGTGGAGAAAGCCGGAAAATGAGAACCTCACATTCTCTGCCCAAGTCTCAGACTGAACCTTGTGTGAATAGAGCAGATTGAAAACAGTCTGGACTCATATGTGATAGAGATTTTAGCCAGATAATAATGGATTTAACTGCCTCTAAAATAAAAATATAAAGATTCTTTCTGGTATCTAACAGAATCTGGAGTCTTCACAACAGAAAAGTTGCAGTAACCAGGACACAATAAAAATTTCTCAACATTCAAAGTGCCAGGAAAATATGAGACTCAATCTTAAAAAAAAAAATCAAATGCCAATCCCAAGAAGACATATATTTTGCAATTATCAGACAAAGGCTTTAAAGTAAGTTTTACAACTAAGTGAAAGAAAGAAAAACACACTTTACATAAATGAAAAAATAGGAAATCTTAACAGACAAATTAGCAATATAAAATTATTCAAAATGGAAATGTTTAAAGTTCAAAACACATGATCTGAAATAAACTCACTCACTGAATGGATTTCAGAATGGAGGTAACAAAATGGAGGTGAATTTGAAGATAGATCAATAAAAATGATCTATTTTGGAAACGTGAAAAAAAGTAAAAAACCAAATACACAAAGCAAAACAAAAAATAAATAAAAAACAGAAACACATAAACTTGTGGGAGAATATCAAAAGGCCTAACATTTGGATAACTGAAATCTCAGAAGAAAAGAAGGGGGAATGGGGCAGAAAATATTTGATAAAATAACAGTTGAATAATTCTCACATTTGGTGAACAACATAAATTTATGGATCAAGAAGTTCAGCAAATGCTAACAGGACAAATAAAATGAAAATTGCATCTAGATGCCTAATAATCTAATTATAGAAAAGAAAAGAGAAAGAATAAATCTTGAAATCAATCAGAGAAAAAGATGATATATTATGGACATAAGAAAATATTTTACTGGATCCCACGATTTTTAATCAGAAAGCATAGAAGCCAGAAGACAGTGGAGAGCATTTTCAAAGAATGAAAAGAAAAAAAAAATCTGCCTATCCAGAATTCTATACCCAGCAAAAATATCCTTCAATAATGTAGCAAAAAAAATAAAGACATTTGCAGATGATGATAAGCTAAGCAAATGGGTTGTCACCAGACTCACACTGCAAGAAATGTTAAGTAGTGGCCTCCAGTTTGAAGAGAAAAGGTATTTAGAAAGAAAAGGAAAAGTGGGTACAGATGCTTTGGGGTGACTGCTCATTGGCAGGAATGGTAACTGTCTGGGTAAGTACATTATCACAATTCACAGCAGCCCAGTAAGTAGTCAAAAACACTGTGGCTAACACACGAGGAAAGCACAGGAGACAGATTTAAAGACCTAACTATTGCCACACATGTAGAGGTAGCAGGGCTCATATTTGAATTTCATATTTTGAGTTTATTCATTTGAATACATAAACTTGCATCTCAATGGTGGTTTTAGAAGGTGCAGCAGAAGATTTGGAAGAGAAAGCATGCCTCGATTCCTCTTTCCTTCTGTGGGTGAAAGTGTCAGGAGGCAGAGTTCAGAGCAATGGAAACTGAGGCCCCAGGCAAGAGTAGGTACCTGGTAAACACATGGTGCTCTGACTGTGGGATGAGGGTGCTATTTTTCCCTTCCATCTTCCCAGGAGGTTTCATTTTACCTCGGACTTTGAGGCAGGTGTTTATAAGGCCCACGCTATGCCTCACTTCCCCCACAAGGCCTTCCTTGATTTACCCATTCCCAAGGCACTTGACACTCCCAAACTCCGGTACTTCCTCAGAAAATGCTGTGCACCAAGGTCTTCTTCTTCTGCTTCATGTTTCTCACGATAGCATGTATTGATGGCCTACTATGTGCTGGACTCTGCCCTAAAACTTTCACATATTTATAAATTTAATTTTCATGACAAGTCCATGCAGTCATTCCATTTCCTGAATCAAAAAGCTGAGGAACGATGTTGTTCAGTCCCCGGTCCCAGGATCCCAGCTTCCTCTAAAGCCAAACTGAGGAACACTCTGTGATGCCATTTTACTGCACCCTGGGCTCCTTTGAGAGTCTGGTGCAGGTTCGAGTCAGTTCCAGGAAAAATAGACGCATTGCAATTGATGGATTCTTAATCCCTGACACTATTTCCTCCATGTCTCTGTGGTCCATGGAGGCCGTGGGAAGACTCCTTGCATAGTATTTTTTGTCATCCTGTAAAAGCCAACCTCTAGCCTGAATCACGGCTTGTCTCTACCTGGTTTTCAATAATTACACTAATTAGCTAAACTAAGCCAATGGTGCTTGTATGGTGAGTCTGATTAAAAGTTTAAAAAAATTAGCTGATCAACAGTTTGGAGTTACTTATAAGATTGAAATAAGCTGGATCAGGCCCAGCTATTGTGGCCAGAACTCTCTAATCAAGAATGCAAGGCTTGGAGGAGCCCTGTACCATGCGTTCTTTTGGCAAAATTCCTGTACACGGGCTCTCAGGCAACACACAAACCCACTCTGAGCTCCAGTATACAAAACAAAGGCAGCCCCACGACTGTGCTGAACACCTGAGGTAAGAAACGCAAGCTGCTTTCTCACGCAGCCTGTGAGGCCAGGGCAACTAAAACCACAACGAGAATTCTGCAAACATGAAGAAGTTTATTAGTCTGGGCAGAAAGTCAGCATCACTGAATTTTCCTGCAGATATATTTGACCCTATTTCTTGAAGTCTTGGGCTCTGATGCACGCTGGCTCTGGAGTGGGCGAGAGACTCACTTAATTGAGCTTTACGGGGTGGAGATAATGGCTCGCCATATGTTATTTTTGCATCGAGCTTATTTAAGGGGTACCATAGCCTCCTGGTTACCAAAAATGCAGCCTTCGTGCTCCGCTTGTTCTCTGCCCATCCAAAAATGCACGCACAGATGGCCGAGGAGACGCGGGCACCGGACAAGCGATCCATTCAGACTGCCAAGCATCTTTCGTGTGGAAGGAAAAGAGACGAGACACACGTGAACGCTGGGGCACAGGACCTGCTGCAGGACGATGCCACGTCAGGCCCACGCAGGCCGGCTCTGTGTTCCTTCCCCTCAGCTGGCTGCTGTCTCCCTCCAGCCCCCCACCCTACCCCAACCCTGTTTCCTTTCTGAGCCAGGCTCTGATTAATGTGAAATTGCCCACCTCCTGTTTTTATTTCCAACTGTGCTTCTAGTTTGGTGCCAGACCGCAAGAGGCAGGCAGACCGGATGTGCCCACGAGGGCTGCTTGTTTCCTAGCAGGCAAAGAGATGCCCTCCTGTCACTTGGAGAGGATGGACTGCCTGGCTCTGATGCTGATGAAGGCTGTGTGTCTTCAATGACAGAGACTCTGGTTGCATAAATTCTCCCAGGGCAGAAGTATGATGGCCCAGGGAGCAGTCAGAGGAAAGGAATAGTCCCTGGCAAGCTGTGAACAGCAGATCAGTGTTTTACTCCAACCTGCCCCCAAGACCTGGATGAAGCTCATTAGCACTGGGTGTTGCCTGGCCATGGCCCATGCCCCACACCTTTCAGATGGTCGTGTGAGTTGGGAATTTGGAGGCAAAGGCTACAGAATAAAAGCTCTAGCTGAGCCTTCTTTGGCCTATTTAAGACGTCTTACTCTTCTCTGTTTACAGAGCTACTGCCTCAGATAAACTGCACTGTAGAGCAGCAGTTAAAAGATCAGGTGCTGAAGACAGGCAGATTTGGGCTCCAGATCCTTCTCTTGTCTTTTCGTTCAGTCGAGGTCGCGTTTGGTTGGCAGCAACAGGAAAGTTGACCAGCGATGATTTCACCGAGGAGCTGTTCTTAGAGAGCCAAGCTGCCAGGGCCGGCCGTCCAGCAGGAGGGTGGGCTGTGCCTCGGCTCCTGCTAGCTTGGATCCTTAGAGGGCTGCCACGGGGTAAGAGCCTCTAACTCCAGGAGCCCGATGGGGGGCAGTTCAGTCATCACTTGGGGATCTCGGAGTCCGAAGGGAGGTGCCTGAGTGTGTTTTGAGGTCCTGCCCTGGTTGTTGTCCCCGGAGAGCTGTGCGTCCCTGTGTAAGAGCCACTCGGCTCTGAGCAGGCCTCTCATCTGGTCACTTTGGGTGCAGCAAAACCACAGGCCTGAGCCACAGCAGTGGCAGATGGGGACCGGGAGGAGGGCAGCGGGGGGATGAGGGAAGGGAGAATGCGTGAAGACCCCCTGAGTCAGGGGAGGGCTGAGCAGACTCTGGGTTCTTGGGTCGCGGGTGCCGGCAGGCAGAGGAAGGGCAGAGGAGAAAGTGAGAAGTTCAGCCTGGGGCACGCAGAGGCCCTGGAATGGAGCTGAAGCACATGCAGATAGACATGCCCGGCCTGGGCGTGGAAGGCAGGGCTGTGGGCTCAAAACGCAGAACCACTGAATGACTCTGAGGAGAGAAGATAAGTTTGCTTTCAACATGGCTTTGCCCGAAGCGATGTGGCAGCTTCTGTCCGTCATTCTGCGGCCGGAAGGGAGTCCCGATCGAACAGAGGAAACGTGCGGTTATCCGGTGAACGCCGCCTTGGGTCCGCCCGGGGAGGCTGGAAGGTCTGAGCCCCATAGAACTGCCGGGGAAGTGGGCAAGCGCGGCTGCTTCTGAGTTCATAGGAACAAATCATTCCTTGGGTTATGGAAGTTTCCAAAGCTTTTTTCACAACCGGCTCTTGACCTCCCCTAGGACCCCACAAGGAACGCGGGGATCCGAGGCCGGGCGAGCAGGCGCAGGGTGACTGCGCGCCTCTGGCTCCAAACCTGACGGCCTCCAGCTCCGGCTGTGCTGCTGTTGGCTTCCTAAGGACTCAGACAAACGGTTCCAGGTTGGTTCACTTGGGAAACACGGAAGATGCGATTCCGGAGCTGCGCCAGAGGCTCCATCTCACGGTATTTGTGGGGAACGAAGGAATCTGCACCCCAGAGGAATCTGATGCGGACGGTTCGTCCACTCTATTCTGCGAATCCCCGAAATAAGGAGGTTTGGGGTGGGAAGGTATCTGAGCCCCTTTCTGCTCCCTCTCCTGTCCGGGTGAGGAGGTGCTCTTACCTGATTTCCTGGAGTCGGGGACATGACCATGTTTGCTGATGGACATTGCCACCATGCTTGTCTCTTGGCTGCTGCTCTGATGGGACAAAACCGAGATCCCCTGCACGGCTGCCTTTCTCCTTGCCTTTTGTTTTATTTGCATGCATTCGTAAGTGTGATCCTGAAAACAGCAGTCCCCAGATCACATGATCTAGCAGAACAGGATGAAAATCAAGATGTTCAGTAGGAAGGTGGTGGTGGGGGTGTCTTTGTAGCCTCCCTAGAGTAGGTTGTAAGCTATCTGTGTCTTGCCAGAGTTTCATATTGGCTGTGCCTGGCACTGGTCCTGATAAAAATGAAGTCATATTTTATTTATATTTGATCTTGTTTCCTATGTGTTTAGAGTCTTCAAGATTAATAGCACCTGATTTATTTCATGTAACATTACAGGCTCAAGATGCATTCCTTTTCGTACAAAGGACTCGGTGTTATTCTTCTTTGTTGCAGAGTAGTACTCCGTTGTGTGCAAATACCACATTTTCTTTATGCATTCATCTGCTGATGGGCATCTAGGTGGCTTTCAAGATTTAGCTATTGCAAATTGTGCTACTGTAAACATGGGTATGCATGGATCACTGTAATACAATGCTTTTAATTCTATTGGGAAGATACCTAGAGGGAGATTAGCTGGGTCAAATGGAATTTCTACTTTTAGTTTTTTCAAAAATCTCCATACTGATTCACATAGTGATTGTATTAGTTTACATTCTCATCAACAGTAAATCAGACCCACAAGCTTAAATATCACATGGTTTCTCTTATATCAGAAACCCAAATATAAATAAAGAGAAAAATAAAGATAGATAACTGGAAGTAGGGAGAGAGAGATCTTTCTCAAATGGGAGGGGATCAAGGGATGGGGGGAGGAGGAGGGAGGGAAGAGAATGGGGATGAGAAAGGAACTGAGCTGTGTGATGTCTGTGCACCCACTCCACAAAGGAACGCAAACATTACGCACTGCAAACGTGGACTAATAAAAATAAAATAGCTAGTATCTATTGAGAGCAGACTCTAAACCAACAGCTTTCTGCATTCATTAACTTACCTAATCTTCATAACAATCCTGTGACTAAGTACTATCATTATTACTTTCTTTCCAGATGAAAAACGAAGTTGCCTGACGTTTACTCAAGATGGGTGACGGGGAAAGGATTTGACACAGGATCTCCTGACGGAAGCTGCTCTCCTTGGACCTACTGTGATCTACCCTTAGGATCACCCTGGGGAGAAGCTGGCCAGATGCAGAAAGGACACTGGCATTCCTGGGTGCCCTTGCCACAGGCCCTGTTAGCTTCTTCAAAGCCGTACCTAGAACCCCTGAGAGGCCAGTTCTCAGGGAAACAGCCATCGGAATGAAAAACCAGGACTGGGCTAATTAGAACCAAAACTCTAATTTGAGTCGCATTAACTGGGTAGTGCTTTCACTCGCTGGCTGCCTCTCCTGAAGGAGAACTTGACTCATTGACCCCTCATAGCTACCGCTGCCACGTCTGTAACCTCAGCGGTTCGGGGATCAACAGATGACGGTATTTTTTAGCAATTCCATTTTCTCTTAGCCAGTTGCAGGAGGGGAGCTGTTATCCCCCGTCTCAGAACAAACTATTAATCAGAAAGAAATGTCACACCATAAATCGACGTGAATTGGGTATGACCGTCCCTAAATGGTTTTACCCTGCCAAAAGTACTCCTAGCTTTATAACATTGGTTGACACTGGCCCCGGCCCAGCGGTTTCCAGTTTTTCTTTATGGAGGCAAATAGACTAAACTCAGCACTTTCTCAGTCTCTCATAGAAGTACACTGACATCATTTGGAAGTTACAAGAATCCACATATTAGACTGAATTCCACCCTGGGTTCCACATCCGCTGCCCTCCTGAAATCAGCCCCCGAGAGCACGGTTAAGTGAGGGTAGAGCTTGGCTAGAAGCTTGTGAGTTTTTGCAGTTTTAATTACGCATCCCTGGTCCATTTGCCCCAATTAGGAGAGGGGTCTGCCAAGGGACCCTTGCTAATTGGCTTCCGTCGATGCATGGTTCCTCCAGTACCTAACTTGAGAATTTTAAGAAAATAGCGAAGGACTGGCTTTCTACATTTTGGGGGGCTGGAAAGAACTTGGAAGATAGCACATCTAGTCCAAACCCTGTGGTTTAATATACCACCACCAACTGCAACAAAAACCCAATAAAAACAAAAACAAAACACTCAAACCAAACTGCTCAAGAAAGAAAAAATACACGAGGTCAAGGTCATGCTGAAAGATACAATGAATGAGGCAAAATCAAATAAATAAAAAACCAGAAATCTGTCTTCCTTGTTTAGAATGCTTTCCATACACCCAGCGGGAAAGGGAGATTTATCACAAAATCTTTTTCTGCTTTATTCAGCAGTGGAAAGGATCTGGTTTTTAGAGCGCAGATGGAGAAACGAATCCAAGTTCAGCTACTTCCTTGTCGTGTTTCTTAATTCATCTGGGTCTTAGTTTTCCAATTTGTAGAGTAGAGAAGACTAATGCAGACCTTCTGAGGATACTGTGACAATGATAGCAGGACACAGGAGGGGTTCGGTGGACCTTGGGCCTCTTTTTCATGCGACTCTTGGGTTGCAAATGATAGAAACTTAAGCTTGCTTATGCATGTGACCTACATGGTTTGGGATGGATTTTGGTTCAAGGAGGCTTGCTCCATGGGTATCATGAGATATTGTAAAGTTCTTCTGAATCAGTGTCATTCTCAGGCCACCTCCTTCATGGTGTGACACATACATGGCTGTCAGCAACTCCAGGTTTCTTTCTACAAGGTTCCAGAAAGAACAGTGTGTTTAGGGAGGGAGGCCCAAGCCAGCAGTGCTCCAAAAGCAGGCGGGATCCCCCCTTAGGCAGAGCACTTTCAGTTCTCAGGCAACCTGGGATTCCTTTGAGTGACCCCGATGAACACCCAGGACCCACTCTCCTCCTCAGAAACCTGTATGCATACAACACTTGTGCAGCTCTTAGGATTTGCAGATGCACAACGTGAATGCCAAATAAACAGTGAGTGCAGTGCGCTCACCACGTACCGAGTCTACTATAATCACTTCCTGGAAATTACCTCCTTTCATCTTTCCAGCAACTGGAGGAGGTAACTACTGCTACATTTCCTCCATTATATACAAGGAAACTAAAACCAAACTGCTGTGTTACCTGGCAAAGTTTGCACAAAAGTGTGAGAATAAGTGGAATTTGAACCAAGCTGCCTCTGGAGGGAGAGGAAATGCACCCACCCACCACACCCCAAGGCCTCTGAAGACCCCCTTCCTGGGCACATTGCACTCCCTGCCTCCTGAATCCAAAGCCAAGACCCAGGAGCAGACTCTGACCAGTCCAGCAAGAGGATGGGCCATTTGTTCTTCTCATCTGGCACCTGCAGACCAAAGCTCTTCCCCAGCCTGACCACCAAAGCCAGACCCCTCGAGTCCACACCCTCCCTGCTCGGAAGGATTCAGTTCCAGAGGTGTTACTAAAAGACGGCCAGATGCTTTGAAATAATGAGCTGTCTCGTTCAAGTGGAAACTTCCTCTCCGCCAGTCTTCTTATCCTCTCCCTGGAGGAATGTACAAAAATTCCTCCCCCACCTCAGGGTACCAGATGTAGTCAGGGCTTCAGCTCTCGCTCTCACCCACCTCCAGCTATGCTACCAATCCTTCTCCGCGAAGCCCAGCAGCGGAACAACATAGGGGCCAGCGCCCCCAAACAGAGGCCTCTTGCTCACAGAGACAGGTAGCGGCCCACAACTAATTATGCACGTTTATTGGAGAGCTGGTAAGCAAATCAATGTCATCAATGATTTATTCTCTAATTTGCTTTAAGTATGCACCTCATAAATCAATAATAGAAAATGGCATTAAAGAGTTGGTGTTAACTGTCAGCCAAAGGCAGCATACTGACTCTTCTAATTAAAAGAATGTGTGTGGTGAATATGGCCATGTGTTATATTAGATATGGTACATTTTCAAATTGCTTTTTTCAAGTAAAAAGCAGTGTTAGGGGTTTGGAAGAGGACAAAGAGTTGTAAATTCACAGTGAGCGTTGGAATCTTGGTGTTCCTGTGATGTTCAGCAATCTGACATGTAAGTCCCAATTCAAGAGGATTCTGGGAGTGAATACAATGTTCTTTGGTTCCAGGCCTGGCTAAATGAACCCAGAATCGATGCCATTGCTGACATCACATCAGAAAGATGTTGAACACGATGACATTTGGTATCATACTTTTTTGGGTACCACATAAAATGTGTTCCTATCTTTCCCTCGGAGGTACCTATAGGTTATGGAAATTAAGCAATCATCCTGAAATGAAACAATCAAAATTGACACTGCTTCCCCCCCCCGCTGCAATTCTGATGGTCAGATCAATTCATAGATAAGAAGGCAACAAAAATTATTATCAAAAATCACACTCTTCAGTTGGATGAAGAAGAGAAGAAGCCATCACAGTACAGGATGAATTTCCATTTGAGTTTTTCCTGAAAACACCAGTCATATTCAGAGGCATGGTACATGGGGAAAGATGTACTTTTACAGCTGGAAGCTTGTTCCTTGTCTTAGGAAATATGTGGTCAGCCAGCCAAGCAGTGCTTATTGCGCCAGAGGTTCAGTGGGGAGAAGTTGGGGGTGCGAGGCTGGGGCGAGTGCAGGATTCGAGTCCAGTACAGGTAGGGTGCAGTCTGGCTCGACTAAATCCCTGCTCTGTGAGCTGGGACTGGGCACTGTCACTTTCCAGGGTCTCTGCTTCTGCGTCCATTGCCTCAGTAGAAAAAAGACTCATTAACACCCACTCCCTAAATTGTGTGAAGCACTATTGAAGATATCTATTGTTGGATCTGTCCAGTGACTCCTTTTATGGCATTTTCCCCCTGCATTTTATCCATCAGGTTATATTAAATTTCTCATGTTGGAATGCCATGACCCTGCTACTTAGTAACTCATTGGTTTAGGGTCAGTCACTTGACCCATGCTGGACCAATCAGAGCACTCCTCTGAAATGTAGGAACTCACTATGATGTGTCACTCTTGGGGGTTGGTGACTGTGGGTTTCCAGCCACATGGCTTAGAAAAGCAGAAAACACAGTCTGCAGAGAGTGCAGCAGATGAATGTTCACACAGAAAGGGGTAGCTTAGTGCCCCCACCTACACCAGCACTGAAAGCTGCAACCCTCGTCCTCCTCAGCACTCAGCAGTTTTCCCTCCCTTGGGCTTCATGAATAATCTAACAGCACTGTCGTGTGCTTTGCATGCTAGCTCAAATAGGACACGTGTCCCTTTAATCAAGTTTTCCTTCACATAAGGATAAAGTAACACATGCAAATACCCAGTATGTAGTAGCAGCTCCATTATGTTAGTTCCTATCCCCTCCTCTCTTCTATGTACTCCCTAGCTATAGAAGCAGCAGGTCCTGATGAATATTCAACCACTGCCACAGCTCTGCTTCCTCACGCATGCTGTATCAGTCATCTTTCCATTGCTGGGATAAAATACCCAATCAACTCAACTCAGAGGAGAGGTTTATTTTGGCTCATGGTTTCAAGGTTTCAGTCCATGGCCAGTTGGCTCCAAGGCAGAAACATCTTGGTGGAAAAGTGTAGTGGAAGAAAGCTGCTCACAGTGTAGTGGAAGAAAGCTGCTCACCTCAGGAAACAGAGAGATGGAAAAATGAGAGAGAGAGAGAAGAGAGAGAGAGAGACTGGAGACAGGATACACCTTTCAAAGGCACACCCCAGTGACCCACTCTCTCAGGGTGGCCCCACTTTCTAAGTAGACCATTCAACTATGAACTCATCAGTGGAGTGGATAAGTCCATGGATGAGCTTAGTGTCCCCACGATCGTCACCTCTGTAGGCTCCACCTTGGAGCGTTGCTGTCCTGGGGATGGAACACTCGTGTATGAGGGTTTTGGGGAGACTTCCTAGTTAAACTGTAACTTGTGCCTACAAGGACACTGTGCACTGCTGAGGATGGCAGGGAGAGACAGCACGGCAGGAGTGGGAGCCCACAGGCGCTCCTCTTGGGGAAGCCCCTGCCCCAGGCCTTCCTGTTCACTCTCTGCTGTCTGCCTGCATGCCCTTCAGACCTTGATCCCTCTTTCTGTGGAGAAACCCTCCCACTTTTCTTCCAGGGTCTGAGGGAAGTGGCACCCTCCCCAGGAAGTGATTTACATTTCCCTCTGGTCGAGGTGGCATTCACTGCCTTCCCAGCTGATGCCACGGTGCCTGGACTCCTCCAGGGCCCAGTGGATTCATCCACCTGCCTGCTCCATGGCAACCCTGGAGCTCGGGCCTTCTCCTGCAGGGTAGAAAGGACGAGAGCTCTAGAGAAGGACGGTCTGGCTCCCTCAAGCTCCATCATGTGTGAACCGGGGCAAGTGATTTAATTCCTCTCTACCTCGGTTTCCTCACCTGTAGGATGGAATTAACGGTATCTTAAATTTGGATCAGGTGCTCTGTTAATGCTGTTGTGGTCTCTTCCAGTTCTTTCCTTTGGGACACACATCATAAATTTCACTAAGTCATTGATTGGATGATCAACACTTCAATATTTCTCCTCTGTTACCAAATGAGCTCCACTGAGGCAGAGACCACATATACATCATTTACTGGCATATTCCAAGTATCTAGGACTTGGTTAAATGAATGAATGAATGAGTATATTTATAGTGCACATATCTTATCATACTTCCTAGATGGCTGTTCTCTTAACAAAAGATTGCCTCTTTCTCATTTTTCTACTCCTCACAGTGCCCAGCATGGAGTAAGTGTTGAACAAAAACCGGACTGGAGATAAAAGGACAATCTTGTAGTGAGCAGGTTCCTGCTGGGGAGCAGTGAGAACTCTCCCCATAAATCCAGGGCTTGCCTCAGCCTCTTCACTGTAAGGGCAGAATAACTGGCCATAACCTGCCACACTACATCACCAGACCTCGGGCTGCCAGTTCCCAACTCGAGCAAACCCTGTCCAGTTCCCATGACCTCATCGAACAAAATCATGGACCAGGGGGGCCCCACCCTGTCTTCAGCTCCCTGGTGCAGGCACCAGACAGACATCAGCCTTGACAGCATGAGGGACGCCGCAGACTGTCCTTGCTTATCGAATGGAGTTGTGGTCTCAGCCACTTGTAAAGTTCTCCTTGAAAGAAATGTGTGTCCACATATATCACAGGTCACTGCTTCAAGTCAACCTGCCCCAGGCATACTGCATCTGAGAATCTGGGTTTAGAGTGCTTGGATTTTAAGACTCGAGGTCTTAAAATTTTCAGATCTACCTGAATCAAGTGTTTGGACATAAGCTGGTATTTATTATTGTCTTAAATAATTGGGTAAAGCACTGACATGAGACATGAAAGAAGTATAAAAGATCATATATGTAGAAGGGTATAAACATATGGCTTATATAAACATTTTTATTGAATTGTGAATTTGTCACTTACTCTGTATAAAACATGGAGATGTTTGTGACCAGGGATACAAATACGAACATGATATGAAGCAGGCCAATGCCTGGTGATCTTACCCATAAACAAGGGAAATGCTATGGTAAAAACTTGCATCAATTAAAGTGTTTTTGAATGCAAGTAACAAAAAACACTAACTCACACTGGTTTCGGTAGTAGAGTAGCAAGTCCAACCTGGGGGAACGTTTTAGAGTTGGCTGATTTTGATAATGCCAAAATCCAGATCCTTTCCATTTTTTCCACTCCGCATTTTCAGTATTAGCTCATTTCTCAGTTTACGAGGTTACTGAATTCCTCTGTGCTAGTTCCCCTTGTAATACTGGGCATGACATAGTCCAGAGACAGGAATGAGGCTGTCTTACGCTGTCTCCTTTGCAGAATAAAGGATATGTTTCCCGTGACCCTCGGACTCAGCAATTCTCCCCTCCCTTTTAGTTTTCCAGACCGGGATCCTATTCCCATCCCCACAACAACCACCAGCAAAATGGATTGGGGACCAGTAGGATGAGGGTTTATTTCTAGGGAATTGGGGGGGTTAGTGGGCCCAAGTCATTCATGTGGAAGAGGCGACCAGCAATCCCTCCTAGGATATTTAATACCAACCAGCAATATCTACCAGAACGTCTTGTGTGAACATGGCACTCAATAGAATCCATATCCCTCTCATCCACGTTATCACTGGAATCTAAACTCCACGAACTCAGGGGTCTGTGCTTGCTCTGCTCTGGGCTGTATCTCAAACACGTAGAAAGTGCCTGACGCACAGTAGGGACTCAAGTGATATTTGTTGAGTGACTAAAATCCTGACTACTTCGTTGCACCCTCATTTTACACACGCAGAGACAGAGTTCAGAGAGTTTATGGAGATTATTCAGTCATCTAGTTACCAAGTGTTACAGAAGGATTTGAACTTGTATTTGCCAGACTCTGAATCTAGTGCATATATGAATCACTTTGATCCAGCTGTCTTATTAGTGAATTATAGGTAGGGCATTCTGGAATTCTGAAGACCAAGGTATTAATTCTTACCAGGAAAGTTAGGAGACTTCCTAGAGAAGACGTGTATAATTCCTGTATGAGTTTGAAATGCACATTCATACAAATAATAGCAAATCTGCTTCTGCTTCAGATCGCTTAGTCTACTCCTGCACTGGCCCCATCTGTTCCCCCAAACACCCTCCCTCCTGCCCTGACGGTCTGCTGATTAAGCTGGGATCACAGTCTTAGCAACCCCACGGATCAGCTCTGTGGCCCCAGGCAGCAAGTGCATCTCTCACAAACTGTTTTCTCATCTGTAAAATAGGAATTATCACTCTTGTCCTGACCACCTCAATGTGGGGGCTCTGACTCCCTTGAGACACTATTGCAGAGAACTTTGGAGGAAGTAAACAAGGGATAAAACCTGGGCCTTAACAGGTGACACGAATAGCAAACATGCCAATGCTTCAGCGCGGCAGGATGCCCAACTTGAAGGGTTGCCCGGGGACATCGAGGTGCTGCAGAATCCTTAGCTTCATCTGAAAGTGTTGGCCAGACTCTTTGGCCACACTTCATGGACCACCAGAATCTGGGACCAGAACAAGCAAAGAAGGGACCAAGCTCCCCCTCACCAGCTTCCCGTCTCCCTCAAGTGTTTTCACTGGAACTTACTTTCCTCTTCCTGTCTGGGAAACTGTCCTCAAGAAATTAGCTCTTAAAGAAAAGCAAAAGAGAAACTCCCTTCCACCATCCTTCCTTGGAATTTCACCAGGCTGCCCTTCCAGCCTTAACCAAAATAAGCGTGACTCAACATCTCTGCTTGGGGTGGGAGGCTGAGCGCCCGTTTATCTCCCCAGGAGACGACATCCTGATGGTTATCAGTACAAAGCAAGCTGCAGGAAGCCTTCCCTTGAAAAAAATACAGGAGAAAATTTATGTCGGGGAATTCCATCAAGTTCTCACCTCGCTGAACTTGGTCTCTCCATACCCCATTCTCTACCACCTCGCCTGTGCCTAGTGGGGTGCAGGTCCCACCATGGCTTCTGCTCCCCTGAGTCACATTTTCCTTCAAGACTCACCCCGGACCTCAGGTCGACTCAGCCCACATGGAGCGGCCCCAGGACAGCGCTGCCTGCAGAGGTAGTGAGGGCAGCCGCGTTCTGTACTCACAGACCTGGTCAGTCCTCTCCATTCTCACGCATTCCAACCTCAGCAGCAGGGGGCTGCTGCTGCTACCTTCCTTTTACAGACACAGACCCTGAACTACACCAGTGTGAGGGATTAAGCAATTTGCCCAAGGGAACATACAAAGGACTGGGGTGGGATTAAAACTCAGACAGACTAGCCCAGAGACTGTGGTTTGGACCACTACACTACTGTCTCCTGCCCGACTCAGAGGAGGTTCTGAAGATTCAAAAAGATAACAGGCAGTGCTAAGTGTTTAATACACATTACTGTATTATTGCAAAAGTACCTGTTAAGGCTCGTATTTAGATATCCCCCCCGACCCCAAAAGTCTCACTGGGTCACAGGTGGGACTTTTTAGAGGTGGCTGAATCCGAGGTGTGTGATGCTAGGATTAAGGGTGTGTGATTACTAAATTAATCCACTGATTGGTGTGGCGTAGTTCTGGGTGTGGATAATGGAAGACCCTTCCCGGATGCGGGTGACATCACCCAAAAGGCTTTGAAGGGATGAGAGGAAGAGCAGGCTGCTGCTGGCTGCCTTCCGCCTTCCCTGCCTGCCAGGGACTGTTTCTCCGGTTCGACGCCCCTCTGCTATGCCGCCCTGCTTTGAAACCAGTCAACGATGGACTGAAACCTCCACAGACTGTGAGCTGAAACAAACCTTTCCTTATTTAACTGTGAGTGTTGGGCATTTTGTTTCAGCAAGGAGAAGAGTAAGGAGACAGTCCCTTATAGGGTCTGATACCTAGTAGACCCCCTAGTTCATGTCAGTTTCCTGCCCCAAATGACTCCTAGTTATCATCTTTATTTTCAGGTGGTCCAGAACGTGCTACTTGAAGGTTTCTTCTGAGGATATAATGCTCTTCTGAGTTACAGAGCTCGACAAATTTTGCCGTAAAATAGACCCTTATGAGTAATGTGAAATACTGAGGCTGTGCCTGCCACTCTCTAGATGGTGCATTTCAGAGATGCGTTAATTTGATGATGCCCAGCTATGGGCCCAGTGCCATTCATGCAACACAAGGTTCCAGCCACCGTCTCTCAGGGTCCACATGGAGGACCACTCTCGCCTCCCCGACACCCTTTCCTTTCTCTCTTCCCGCAAGGAAGGAGCAGAGCCTGAGTTATTGGCGAGGCTAGGAGAAGAAAAGGCGCGCTTCTCTCAGCCCCTATGCATCTCACGCCTTGGATCTGCCTGTGGGGAAGATGTGTTCTGGTCGCCCGCAGCCCAGGGAAATAAACACCCCGAGGCAGATGTCAGCGGGGAGAGCAGCTACACGTGCAGGGGACCGGGAGGGCAGGAGAGCTCTCTGTACTTTCCGCTCCACTTGACTATGAACCTAAAGCAGCTCCAAAAATAATTTTAAAAGTCAAGTGTAAGATTGTATAAAACTTTTTCTCCTGGCAGGGAAAGTGGTGACTTTGGGGCTGGTGTTTGTGCTGCTAACCAGGGTCGCCGAGTGACCCTGCTGAGCTGAGCTGTGGAGAAATCACGGTAAACGCACAGTCCGAGAAAGGAAGCGATGGGTCAGCGCACCACTCCCTAATGAGGCAACCCTGTGTGATACGCATTTATCCAAGGGAAATTAGAGCATTATGTCTACGCAAAGACTTGCAGAGAAAAGTTCATCACCACTTTATTTGTAACATCCCCAAGCTGGAAATAACTCAAAATGTCCATCAGCAGGCGAGAGAATAAACAAATATCGCTGTGCAATGGAAACTACCAAGCAGTAAAATGAATCAACAACTGGTGCCCAGGCCAACGTGGAGCGATGGTGCTGAGTGAGGGAAGGCAGACGAAGAGGGCGTGCTGCAGGATTCCATCATACAAAACCCTAACGAATGTGAACGAATGTATAGTAAAATGGACCAGTGACTGCCCGGAGGAGAGAGACAGGCGTGAGCCACATTGCACAAAGAGGCACAAGGAAGCCCATTGGGAGAGGGGTAGGTTCATTTTGTTGCTTGTGGTGATCATTCTCCATATATATATATATATAATGTATATATACATATGATCACAGCTTATTAAATTGTATAGTTTAAATAAGTGTGGTTTATTGTGTCAGTTAAACTTGGGAAGGGAAGGATCCTGAGAAGACAGCCTTGAATTGGACACACTTTCCTGGGTTTAAACAATGGCCCTAGCATCACCTTGAGGAAGCTACTCCCTCTTCCGCTACTTTTCTTACCACCGCTTTTCCTGGCTGCAGTAACTTCTGACAGACGAGACCTGCATACCTAGCTCCAAGGCTTCCTTGTCGCCTGGCCGCCATGCCCTCCTCAGGCTGAGTGATTGCACCCTGCATTTGCTGTCAGGACCAATGCAAAACAAAAACAGAGCTCTGACTTAGCCCGTGAGAGCTGCCACGACAAAATACCATTAGCCAGACAGCTTGTAACCCACAGAAATGCGGTGTTCACAGTTGTGGAGGTTAGGAATTCCAAGATCAAGGCATGTCTTAGTCTGTGCTGCTGTCCCAGAACTTATAAAGAACAGAAGCGCAGTGGCTCACAGTTCTTCTGCAGCGGATGCTTCCTGGTGGCATTCGCCTGTGACACAGAGACCTCATCCTGCACCCCACTTCTTTTGTGCATCCATATTCCTCAGGGCCAATCCTCCTCATCCCCAGTCTTTCAGTCATTTTCCTTCCAGCCAGCCAGGCCATTTGGAATTCTTTGTAGGCCCATCTATTTTATCACCTCTGGCCATTTCTCTTTCCACACCAAGTGAGTGAGCAGGTGTCCCACCCAGAGCTCTGCCGTTGGAAAGTTTCTCCGCTGTCCACCATTTTCCCAGGCTGGAAAAGTCTGCAAGGCCACTGTCCTGCCTCTCTGCTTGCGCCCAAGAAATGAACTGTGAGCCCAGCTTCGCTCCTTCCTCTGTCTTGGGCTGGCTGAAGACACCCCCACCCCAGCTGTGGCCTGGAGGGGAGCAAGCAGCATTGCTGCAATAGTGCTAAATGTCGTGAGGGTCTGGGCCCCCTGCCCACCCAGCCTTGCGTGTCCTCTCCTCCCCTCTGAGATCTGCTCTGGGCTTCCCACGTCCGTCCTGTGGTGGATGGCCGCTGCTGGGGTCACTTATGCCTAGGACTGGGTGTCTCTGGCAAGATCCGGCCCGTGCAGGACCATTAGAGCTCTGGGGTCGCTGGGTGCACCAGGTCATTCAGAGTGGCAAGTGACTTGCCAGGAGTTGCGTTTTGAGGAGACACGTGATCCCCTGCTGCAGATGGGGTCTCCTCACCCTGGACCCCAGAGACCCGCGCCATATTTGCATGGAGGTTGACACAGATTCCACACAGCGGTATTCCACAGCCTGCACTGCCCCAAACTCCTCCAACTCCTTTTCAATAAAGACAGCATAAAACAACTGCTGTTGTTTATAGAACATCTATTACGTGACAGGTCCCCACTTCTAAGTGAGTCAGTGTGTTTTCCCACTATGTAGTGTTGCTGTGATCATTAAATGAGATATTGTGGGTCCAGTAGCTTAATTTGGTCAGCACCTAGGTACAGTCGACATCAACACATCCTCTTAACTTCCTGTTTTTTCGCATACCTTCTTGGCTGCTTTCCTGAAGTAAGCCACACCTTTTCCCAATCCACTCGGAGGGTCCTCTCCAACTAACTTGGCAGGGTCACATGGGAAATGCAGGGCGGTATAACAACACAGAGGTAGCACTTACCAGGCTCTGTTCCGTGTTCTCTCTAATGTCACGGAGTGCGGGGGGCCTATGCCTTCACCCTGTCATTTATCCCGAACCCCCCAATCCAGGCCCTGCCACTGGCGAGCACCGAGCTTGCCCACAGGGATGAGAGACTCTGTTTAGCAGGTGGGTGATCATGGCTTGTTCCCGGGAGCCAAGACTCCTCGCCCAGCAGAGGTGCAGTGGGGGGCAAGGAGTGGGGTGAGCCGATGGGGTATGGGGGGGATCCCGGCACGGCTAAGGAGGACTCTGCTTTGATAAATGCCAAGAATGCCAGTTTTCTCTCTACCCCAGCCTGTGAGGCCCTGCCACCCCCTGCTTTCTCCCTCGCTCAGGGGATCCAGCCTCCCGGGCCCTTCCTAGTTCTCTGAACATTCGGTGCATGTTCCCGACACGAGACCCTGACGCTGCTGGCCTCTCTGCGCGCTCCTCTGGTATTCCCTGTTTCCACTGAGCTCTCACCCCCACCAAGTGGCCCAGCCAACCGCCAATCTGCGTAACCACCTCCTGGGGGTGTCACGCCTGCTCTGGCAGTCTCAGACCTTCCTGCCCTCCCCAGCGACCATCTGCACCCCACTTCTGGGTTCCTAAGGGTCTGGGGACCTGAGCACTGCACAAATCTTCCATAGGAAACAAGCAAAAGACAGTAAACTTTTGTAGCTTTAAAACATTTAACTCTTGGGTTTATTTGTCACTACATCATAACTTAGCACAGTCTGACAGTCACATTGCCGTGTGCCCTTGTACTCCAGGGCAATCAGGCATGTAGGTGTCACTGTTACTTTTCTCTCATTGCTGGGACAAAATACCCAACACCCAAAATGAAGGAAGGAAAGGTTTATTTAGCTCATTGTTTGTGGCGGTTTCAGCTCATAATCAGCTGACTCCAAGGCAGGGTAGCCTGGCACTGGGGCAACACTTCAAGGCAGCAGCCAGCAAAAGCAGCCAGGGTGAAAGAAGGGGAAAGCAAGCCTCTCCCCGCTACACATTGTACACAGGCCACGGCCCCTCCAGGGCGGACGCAGCACCCACAAAATCTCCCTGCACTCCTCCTGCACAGGATGAGAATGTCCACAGAGTAAGGACCCTGGCTCTCCACTGAGTCTCCCAGTTGAACCTCTAAACTTCTCAAGCAGACATAGTGCACCAAGCACCACAGAAGGTAAGAATTCCCGCTTTTGCAAAAGTACTTTCCAACACTGCCAGACGATGGCACGATCCTTACACAGGACAGGCACGTCTGGGTTTGGGGCAGGATTCAGGGGTCTCAGGGAGACCCACGCTTCTTAGGTGGTCATCAGGCAGCTCCCTAAGAACAGTGTCACCCTCCGTGCTAGCTGCCTGTGGTCTCCAGAGAGGGGCTGCTCTACAGGAAGGCTCTTTTGCATCTAAGTCTAATCCAGTGTTGCAGTGTTTAACAAAACCTCATTGACTGCCAGCCGCGTGTGGACCATACCAGGTTCTCGCAGGAATGTGGCTCGCAGCTCTGGGGTCTCCCCTGGCCCCAAAGGCCCTCAGAGATGATGTTCTCTGGGGCTCAGCACCCTCCTGGCTGTGCGGCCACCCAGAATAAAGAATGAGGGCAATGAACAGCAGGCGCCCCAGACAACCGTCAGCATCTCCGTCTGCTTCTGGCCTCCCCCAGTTGCCCGGCGCTGCTCCTCCGAGCTCAGCCAGGCTCCGGCTGGTGACGTAGCAGCTTGAGGGACCGCCGGATTGTTGGCATTCTTTTGTTCTGAGGAGCATAAACGAGTTTCAGTCAAAATAAGATCCAGATTGCTTGGAAATGTCTTAAGTCTTGGGACTCGCCGGTTAAAAACAACTTCTGGAGTGCTTGAATGAGAATGTTTCCCAAGGATGGCTCTGCTGAAGGAGAAGACGCTGCCAGACACGGCATCGTTAACCAAATACCCGGACAATGGCTCTATTTTATTGCTGTGTGTGTTGGATTATGGAGAACAAGAAATTGGAAAGGCCCATCCCCGGCCGTGTTCCGAGAATGGAAAGCAAAAAGCCCCAGCTGTTCTGCTCGGGGAAGGAAAATTCACAAACAGAGAAACAGGCCACACGTTTCTGGCTCTGGCTCAGCAGGAGTCGGACTCCACTACCCTGGCAGGGCTCCCCTGGCCACCAAGCACCTCTTCCCCCGGTGGTGCCTGTGGTCCCATCCCACTCCAGCCCTGGAAGAAGTCGTGCAGCTTGTCGCCTTGCTCTGGTCCTTTTGCTGGTTTTTCTTGTCAATGTGGGCCTTGCCCAGTGATACACAACCTGGGACTCTACCAGGGCAGCTGTTGTGGTTCCTAAATTTAGATTTAAAGGAGA
Organism: Dasyprocta punctata; assembly: GCA_004363535.1. Taxonomy (NCBI): domain Eukaryota; kingdom Metazoa; phylum Chordata; class Mammalia; order Rodentia; family Dasyproctidae; genus Dasyprocta; species Dasyprocta punctata. The sequence goes on along the minus strand of RJWM01017066.1, from coordinate 20,443 downwards.
AAAAAGAAGGAAGAAAGAAAAAAGAAATAAAGGAAAGAAAGAGAATGAAACAAAGAAGGAAGAAAAGGGCAGAAGAAAGAGGCAATAATGAATTGTCTCTTATTCAAATCCCAATTACAGCCTCTGCTCACATCTGAAAAAGCTCATCTGATGACATTTGCCTGACCTCCTGGGAAATGGAATGGGCAAAGCTGGACACCAAGACCACCTCCTCCTTCCTCCACTTCCTGCAGCCTCCTGCCCCAGCAGGGCCCGTGGCTGCCGTCCAGCTGGGCCAGGAGCCTCTGCTGCCCTGGACTCCATGTCGCGGGCTTGTGTCTGCGTCTAGAGGCCCTGTGGCCTGTAGCTGGGGGAGAAAGAAAGCAAGGGGAACTTTCTCAGTCCAGCGAGGTGCTGGCTCTGGAGACAGAGGCTGAAGAGTGCTCCTGCAGCCCATAGGGAAGGAGTTACAAGGTCTTTGTGGGATTTGCAGTGAAAAACTTGGTTAATGCTGAATTTTTTCCTGAAAGAACTCTTCCTGCAGAATGTACTCTTATTCATGTAGAGAAGAGTCGCGAGCTAATACAAGCAGAGCCCGGAGCATTCACACTGGTGTGTAAACCTACGCCCCTGTTCTGTCTCTGCTGGACTGCAAAACACACTTTTTCATGGTCTGCCCTCCTACTTTATCTTCATAGTGTTCCAGGGACAGATGACAAGAACAGGGGAGAAAATATCCTTCAGAGGACACAACATTCAAAGGGGAAGATGGGCATTCAGGGAGGTGACAAGATGCTGAGATCGGGGTACACGCAGGGCCAGGAGATGCGTCCAATCCTGCTTGAACAGAATGCGAAAGGTGTGAGCGTCGACTCTCAGCTCTACATGCAGGTGCGTTCCTTACAACCGTTTCCTCCCCGCCACTGCTTAGAGAGGCAGCAAGAAGTCCCGGAGTGTTTTTAAATTAGACTTTGATTTCTGAAGAATTTTAATTATACAGAAAAAGTGCAGCAGCGGCATGGAGGGTGCTTATATACCCACCACTTCGTGTCTCTTAATATTTCCCACGTCTGTGATACATTCGTCTGAGCTAAGGAAGCCGAGCCAGCCCAGGCAGGAAGCACACGGAGGCCTTGAGAGGCGTGAGGAGAGACGTCACCTGGTCCCCAGCCCCTCACGCCCAGCTGCCCCAGCCTGGGGCTGCTCAGCACCACTCACTAGTCAGCCTGCCTCCAGTGAGAGACCCTGAGCTAGAGCTGCCCCAGCGAGCTTCCCCTGAACTCCTCGCTCACAGGTACTGTGAGAGATAAGAAAATGACTACTGTATTTTCCAGCTAGTGGAAAATCTGGGGATTTTCATTATGCAACAGTAGAACAATCAAATACGGCAGACCCAGCAGATCTTAGCAAGGTACGGACGCTCATCACCGTGTAACCATCTCCCAGGCCTCGCACTACCTCATCTTTCAACTGCGCCTTGAGCACCTACTGCACGTCACATGGCTGGGAGGAGTAGGTGGCTAAGAGAGTTTCTGACCTCGAGGTGTTCGTAGCCACAAAAAAGAGCAGACAGCGCAGTTCACAGGCGGCGAGGTGCATTTGGGGTGAGGGTGGGGAATGAGACTGAAGCCAGGTTTCCAAAATGCAATTGAGGGTCGCCAGCAGAGTCTCCTCTCTTTCAGCATAGATCTGATCGACATTCCAGAAACTTCCCAAGAAGATGGTGCTTGTTAAATAGTCATCAGTGAAAGATTCCCTTAGGAATTTGGACCCAAAATAGATACCCACTGTATGTGACTTGACCTGCTGGAAGAAACACTTTGGAAATGACTGGGGGTTAGTGTTCGAGAATGCCAAGCAAGTCTGTCAAAGTCTTTGTGGAGAGATTTATGAGGTTTCTATTCCTGCGGTTTGTCTTTTCCCTGGAACCAAGTTTATGGTGAAGGGAGCCGGAGTGGTGCGTGGAATGAAAACACGCATTTTCAAAAATAAACAGAGCTTAGGTGAAAGGCAATTGCATACACTCTGGGAAGGCAAGAACTCAGGACCGAGATGGAAAAAATGGTGAACTCAAGGCAGAGAGGAGAAACACGTTACAGAGAGGCCGAGAGGGGCAGAAGGGTGTGGAGCTCGAGGCGGAGGAACCCTACCTCAGACACGCTCCCACTTGGGCTAACCTGGTTCCTTTTCTGTTTAACCGAGTTTTGAGTTTGCTTCTGTCTCCGGCAAACAGCATAGTCCTGAGTAAATCTCCAGGCTTAGTGGTTCCCTCCTTATTTGGTGTCACCTTCCAAAAAGCTGATGCAAAGATTAAGTAACCCCCACAGAACCGGTAAGTGGCAGAAGCATCTGAAGCAGGCAGATATTCCAACTTCAAAGTCAGTGTTCTTTCCGGAAACCAAGGGACAGCTTCACACCAACTGCCCCGGTCTCCTCATGTCTCCAACAGCCCAGTTCTTCCTTTCCACGACCCTCCTTCTAGGGAAAGGTGACCAACACCCTGGGAAGATGCTATGCGTGGACTCCCTGGTCTCTACACCACGGGCAGCTTCATCACCGTAGAAGATGCTGTTATCTCTTCTCCACTTTTATGTCTTCCACTCCAAGAAGGGAAAGAGGAGTTTCTCCCCAGTGCCATCCAAGGCCAAGCAAGGTAGCTGATGGTGCCGTGATTTCACAGGAGGCAGCTGAGCCCCCAAGAAGCAATCTTGGAGCCAAGCTGTTATAACCAGGAAGTGACTGAGGTAGAATCTGAGACGGAATCTCCCCGGCTCCAAAACCCATGACCTCTCTGAGGGTCTGTCAACTTGCCTGGCTTCTCCAGAGTGGGCCTGGGGGTCCTGGGGCTGTACCCTTGGGGTCTATGTCTGGTCCTTGGTCCCATCCTCTCACTGGCTCTTTCCCTCAGCTCTGCTTTCTGACCACCACGGGGTGAGCAGCTTGCTTCCGCTGGACCCTTCTCCCTCAGAGCCAGCTGACCATGGACCGAAACCTCAGAAACTCTGAGCCAAAGCAAAGTCTTCCTCTTTCAAGTGGTATCTGTCAGGTGTTTCTCCCCAGCCATGTAAACCCAGCTCACACACATTCCTGGAATTCCCGCTGCATTGGTGTTGCGACTGATGACGAAATGGCATAATGAGCAGATACGCATGGCACTTGCCCTGTGCCAGGTACTGTTCTGGAACTCACATTTATGGAACAATTTGATCTTCATGATAATGCGTTATACTCTGAAGGTGGCAAACGCAGAAGACATTTACAGTAAGTCTTCAGAGCAGGTGACCTTTTACCTCTGCCACCCCTCCCCGCAACTGGTCCCTCTTTGCATCCTGCTTGGGCGTGGGTGTCTGGGTAAGCAGTGGGGCTCTGGGGCGTCTGGAGCCTCAGATAAAGATTTGCGATTTGCCTGTTTGCACCTTTCCTGGTGCAGTTGCTTCTCCCCACACCCTCCCCACCTCTTCGGGCTCCTGGCTGGGTGCCTGTTCCGTTTGAGTCTCATTTCCTTGCCTCCCTTCCCACCTCCTCCTGGCCAAGACCCATCTGTCTCTTCGACAGCTGAACGCCTGCTGCCAAGAGAAATAACACCCACATGTGCAGGGCGTTCCCGAGGGGACAGGGTGGGAAGGGCTGGGAAGGGCTTCCTCCCGCAGCCGATGGGCAGCGTGAGAGGAGCAGAGCCTCCTCAGGACAGATGAGACCCAGCGACGTGAACAGGAACCGGAGAAGCCAGGGGGCAGAGGGAGAGAGGAGGGCAGCGTCGCTGGAGAGGGCAGGGAGGGGAGAGGGGCTGGGGTGGGCAGTGCCAGCGATCGCGCATTTACACGGCATTCTGACTTTCAGTACTACACCCAAGGGGTCACAAGGCCGTCCACTGTCCTGCAAAGCGAGCAGAGGCGAAATCACGTGTGAGCAAATTAAAGCTCGTGGGGCAGCAGCCACAGGCCAGCCAAGGCACCCGCTGTTTCTATACCTGCCCACCGCGGCAATCGTCCAAAGCCAGGTGCAGGGGAAGTGCAAATCACTTCTCTTCCATAGCCAAGGAAACAGGCTCAGGCTGATGCTCATATTTTAGAAATGCGGAGAAAGTACTGCTCCCCAGGTGCGCTGCAGAGGCTGGCGGTGGAATACGAGCAAACGCCGCCCCTGTGTACGGCTGTGCAGCCTTTTCTGAGATCTCACAGCCACGCACGAGAGATGCACGCTGCTACACCACCTCCTCTGTACACGTGGAGAAACTGAGTCTCAGTGGGACCGAGCTCACAGGGCTACCTGGGGACTGGGATTTGACCTAGGCAGCGTGGTCCCAGAGTCTGAGGGCTCACCTGCTCTGCTCTGCGGCAGTCAGCAAAGAAAGCGGGCTTTGTTCTTGGTTGTGAGTGACAGCCTCCAAATACTGCGTACTTTCCACTAAGCCGGGTGCCTTCTAGGCCTAGCGGTAGGGACAATGCGTGTGCATTAGACCCAGCGTAGCAAGAAGGGGCTGATCGCGCACCACGCACTGCGTTGAGCTGAGCAAGTGGTCCCTGTGCCTGAGTGATGGGGCGCAGCCCGACAACCGCAAGACCCCACGTCAGAATCCTAGCGAACATGTCAAAGAAGATCCCACACAAACCAGTGCGGTCTCAAGCACTCGGGCACCATGCCAGCTCCAGGATTCCCTGTGCATGCAGGGAAGAGGAGGCAGAGATGCTTGAAACGCCAGGAGCAGAACCTGGTGCAATCTGTTTTGCCTCCTGGTGGCTTAGGACCCCCAGCTCCTGGCTGGACACCCTCAAGCCTTAGTGCTACCTCGTACCATGGATATGACAGAGCACTGGTGTGTTTGGGGTTGATTTTAGGGTCACATGAGACCGGGGCCACCCCCTATAGTGGGGTGCAAGGTTAAATGAGACATAAGTATTAGTACCAGGGAGAAGAGCTTACACGCCTGCCTCAGATTAAGTATCAGAGGCAGTGTAAGTCCAGCTCTGATACTTAACCTCTGAGTGGCCTCAGCGAGTTAGTCAAGGTCTTCGGACCCCAGGCTCACATTTGTACAGCGGAGACAGCAATTTCCCCATATCGGACTGCTGGGAAGACTTGCTGGGCTGATTCCAGGGGCTCCATGCAGACAAGAACCAGATCCCTGAGGGGCTTCTCCCACCTGGCTGTCCTACTCTTTGTTGCTCTTTGAAGTTTCCCATGCAAGCCAGAGCCTCCGCATGTAGCCATCACTTGGGAAGTAGCTACTTCTGGTGATCTGCATTGGAATCGGGGACGAAGAGGGCTTGGTGGCTCTATGTGACATTCCAGGGTGGGGAGGATGTAGATTTCCAGCTAAGACCCCTTCATGCAGGCTGTGTATTCAGGTAGATCTTGGCTTCAGATTCTGGCTAGACTACTCCGTCTTCCTAATTTGTCATTTCCTTATCTGTGAGACAGGGAATAATTTTTACCTGAGTGCATGATTGGATGACCACAGGAAAGAGCCCAGGACTTGGCTGAGCATGTAGATCAAATGTTTGATAGTCATGACTCTTGTATGCTTCCCTCACTTTTGAGAAGAAACATTTTATCCAATATCATCTTAATGGCACAGATGCTGAATAACTGATTTCTTTTAGTGAAAGCAGAGGAGAGGCCAGAAGAACCGATCATCTGGAACAGTACTGGTCCCTACCACACTCTTGACTTCCTCTAAGGTACCCTATCCACACCGTCCTTTCTTTGCCCGCCTCCTGAGCACCCCATTTATACTTTCCCGCTGGGTACTTATTTTGTGTGAACTCGCCTAGTTACATAGTTCCTATGCAGTAAGTTTAAAATTAAACTGTAACTTAATAACAACTGTATAAATATGGCAACTGATATTTACAGAGGAGGAGGAGGGAGTTGGAGCAGGAAAGCTAACCATAGGGTGTGTTTGCTTTCTCCCGGCAGCTTTCAGAACTGGTTTGCACAAAGCCAGCTTCTGAAGGGGTTCCACTTCAATGATTCATCACAGACATCCTCCGGGCTGGGGCTGGGGCTGGGGCTGGGGTTGGGGCTGGGCCCTCCCCGGCCCTCACATTCCAGGCGGAATTGTGGGGGCAGGAGTGACTTTGCACGTCTGAGCTTATGTTTCAGACATCCAATGGAATTTGGTGCCTCCTTTCTTTCTACCCTGAAACCTTACACTCTGCTTCCCTGAGACGAACACGATATTTCATGGTGCAATTCCTAAGCAACCCCACTCGCTGTTTTTTTCTTTTGTCTCTTCAGCCCGTGCTAAGGAATTGATGCATTTCTGGTTCAGGCAGCTAAAAAGACAGTTGACCTGGACTTGGTCTGATTCCTCTCTCAACTGTTATCTGTATTTATTGTCTCATCTGATTACTTCTAATCTTCGAATTAATTGGAATTCACCATGCATTACTGGTCTGTGACCCAGCGGATCTATTTCTGTGAGCTCATGCTGAGTTATTCAGCATCCTCTGCAGGTTCTTTCATGGAGAAGAAGATTTTATTTTTGGTAAAGTCCATATTATCAATTTTTTCTTTATGGGATGTGCTTTGAAGTCCTGTCTAAGAAGTCTTTCCCCTGCCCTAAGTGGGTGGTTTTTCCCTATATTTTCTTCTAAATAGTTTTTTTTTTTGCATTTAAATACACAATCTATTTTGAATTAATTTTAAACAAGGTGTTAAATTTAATCACACTATTTTTTAATAGATAAAAATTTTTTATGGATGTAGAACTTTTCAAGCACCATTTGTTGAAAAATCTCCCCTTCCCCCATTAAATTGCAATCTGTCGAAAATCAGCTGGTTGGGTAAGCACTTAGGGTAGCTATTCCTTCGCGGTGGGTTTAGCTTTTGAACAGAATGTGACATCGCTCTCCGTCCCTGGAAATCCCTTTACTCCACGCTCTACTTTATCTGACAGTAACGCGACCACTCTTGCTTTCTTTTGATTAGTGCTTCCCTTGTATATACTTTCCTCTCCTTTTTCTTCCAAACCATCGATGGTGTTATATCGGAAATAAGATCCTTATAGACAGTGTTTTTAATCTATGTTTTTAACTTGTATGCTTAGACCATTTGCACTTAATGTATTATGGGTATGTTGATGCCACTTTTATTTCTCCTTTTTTTTCTATTTCTCTATTTTCTTTTTCCTCCCTTTCTGAAGTTACTTTAACATATTTCATCATGTTTCTTGAGTATCCCTTCTGAGCGGGAACTCTAGTACTATGTTTTATACACACATGTATGTGTGCTATATAAAGAGGGCACACACACATACAGAGGGAGGGGGCAGGTCCTGGAGACTGAATACAAGACCTTCACACTGCCAAGCTACATCCTATTTTTTATTTTTTATGTCAAGACAGGGCCTCTCTAAGTTGGTAAGTTGCTCATGCTGGGCTCAAACTTGGCAGTCCTCCCGCCTCAGCCTTCTAGAATTATGGGATTGCAGATCTGTGCCACCACAGCCTGCTGAGAGAGAGGAGTTTCTACACCCCTCTAGCTTCCCCCATTTACAATATATTATCTTACATATTTCCTGTGTATTCAAAATCACATCTGACAAATACAATTTAGAAAAGTCAAGAGGAAATGAATTTACCCCTGCTTTTCCTCTTTCCTTGTTTTCAGTCCTTCCCAGCATCTTTAGATTCCTTCTCCCGTGATTTCTTTTCTGTTTAGAGAACTTTACTCATTCTTTTTGGGTAATTCTGTTGGTGATAAATGTTATTTATTTATTTATTTCTCAGAAAATACCTTGATTTCGGAAAGAGATTTTCTCAGTATGTAGAATTCTGGGTTCTCGCGTATTTTCTTTCGCCACTTGAACAATATTGTGCTGTTTCCTTTTGGCCTCCACTGTGAGTGAACCATTGCTCTTTGCCATATAGGTGATGCATTAGTTTTTTGTGGCTGCATCTATTTTGCATAAAATATAGAATATAATACATAATGTAATTTATAATATATGTGTGTCTTTTCCAAGGATTAGGAAATTTCCAGCCATAATTTCTTAAATTTTGTTTCAGCCCGAGCTGCTCTCTGGTCTCCTTCTGTTATTCTTCTGACGTGAATTTCAGTTCTTTTGCTCCATTTGCCCTGTCATCCTTTCCCAGTCTCCTTACCCCTTGGCTGTTCGGGCTGGGTGTTTTGTTTGTTTCTTTTGGTTTTTTTTGCACTTCCCGGTGGCAGTGGAAGTGACCTCCCTCTGTGGCCTCCACTGACACAGCTGGGGACAGGGGCTTGGTATCAGCTGGCTCCCTGCACGACACCCTGTCAGGCACCTGGGTCGGCTTGCGGCAGAGGCCCACTCGTAACGTGACAGCTGGCACACCCCGTGCACCACATTCCTTAAGGCAAGAGCGCCAGCGAGAGCTGTGGCTTCTGAATCCACACTCACTGCAGTGCGCACGCCTGCCTTTGTGTGCTGTCTCGTCCAACGGCCAACTGACCCTGGGTCTGCCTGTGTGCGAAGGATCTGCTCTGTGGCTGGATCACGCCCGATCCCTGAGTGGGTCTCTTCCTGTGCACCTAGAACCTGCTTCTGACATTGGTGCTTACAAGGGACTGCTCCGTGATGGTGCAAGCACCTGGCGACTCCAGCTGGACCTTGGCTATTGTAATTCAAACACTGTAACCTCTTTTTCCATCCTCCTCACAGGCTGAGAAGTTTGCAATTGTAACCTCATTGAGACGTGATTGGAATCCCGGCGAGTTCATGTCAATCTACCACCTCCAGTCAACCCGCAGTGAGAAGACACTAAGACGTATTCAAGGTGATGGTCAGTCAAGTGGTCCTGAGTCTGGTCCAGGTGAGGATACACGGAATCAAGGCCCTGATCCAAAGCCTCTCCCAGAATTTATTATCTCGTGAAGAAGGGAGTGGCTCGAGGATGAGCAACAGTGAGATTGGTCAGAATTTACGTGAGCAGCGTGAGCTGAGCTCATGCTTGCTGGGCGGAGAGCAAGCACCTCTGCAATACACAGGGAGACAGGTATGCAGAAAGACCAGTCTGCCTAACTCGATTGGGGTGGCATAGGAATGATTTAGGAAGCTGTTGCTTTAGTTTCTGATGTGTAAACTTTTGTGCCCTAGGAAGTCCTACCGCGTATCTTCTGGCTGGAACCCAGCTGACAGTCCTGGAGCTGTGTGGCTCTGCCATCCTGCTGCGCTCGATCGCTCATAGGGAACACGCTGCAAGGAAACAGGAAGCTGTCGGCGGGCTTCAGGGATTGCACATCGGGACCTTAGCTAGCCTTACTTGCATTGCTTAGAGCCAACTAAAGGAAAGAAAGTAGCATAGCCAGCTCCGTCCATAAAGGCAGGGTTTGGTTTAACTAAAGCTGAAGCAATTGTTCCACATTCAATGGGAACCACCCAGGTTGTCTCTTACTCCTGGCTACATATCTAACCTGCTGCTATGGGTACCAGGAGGCATCCTGTACTTCCAGCTTCATTGAAGGGTCCTAGTGGCTTGATGAAGTGTAAATGTTAGAAGGCTGGAGTACAGTTGGATGTGCTTGCTGTAGCAGAAGCCAATGGGAATTTTTACGTGCCAATCAGAAAACTATGTAGGCGCTGCTAACTCTCACCCAGTAGCCCGTTTCCATGCTGCGTTACACTGTTGAGAAACACAGCTTTCAACAGTGAGTTGTTCTACCCACGGAAAACATCAGAGCACGCACTCTCCCTTCTCAGTAAGCAGAGCTGATGATTGGATGGAAGCAGGAGATTTGTTCAGCTTTTCACAGGATTCCTTAAAAGGAAAAAGCACTGTCTTTTTAGTCTTCCTTGTTCTCTTCTGCGGAGTGGAATTTGGACATAATGACTGGTTTCACAGCAGTCATTTAGAATAATGACGATGAGAGCCACACTCTAGGAATCTCAGAGTGAGCACAAGAAGCCTGGGTCCACAACAGATTCACAAAATTGCAGTGCTAGTCCTGGATGGGTGACCCAGGATGTTTGCACGAGGACACAGAGCCTGCCGTGCTTACAAACTGCTGACTCTGAGTTTCTCTTTCTTGCAGTTAAGCCCAGTCCGAAACAAAGCACACGCACACAGCAGTGAAGAGTGCAGGCTGTGAGTCAGCTGCCTGGGGTGGAATGAACGCCATTAGCAGCCCGCAGCCCTGGCCAGAGGGAAGGGCTGAACGTCGTTCAAACTCTGGTGCTCGCTGGCGCTGCACCTGCCAGAATTTTTCTATCAGAGGCTTCTTCAAGCCTCATCTGTGAGATGACTGCGTAAGAAGCAACTAAGTAGAATTATTTTAATAAGCGCAGCTTTCTTGGCCCCTCTTCAAATTACAGGCAAAATGTCTGTGGCGATGAATCATGGCTCTGCATTTTTATAGAATTCTTATAGAATTCTTGATGATTTCAACTCTCGAGAACAAATTTAAATTTTGATTTTCATTCCAAACGTAGTGCAGTATTCTCTGCTGCTCACCTAGAGGTGAAGCATACTGAGCAGATCTTCAAACACTGTGGGCCCACACGGTCAGACTGACTGCGCAAGCCCAGGTACCTCCTCCGCAGAAAGAGCAACTAGGAATTTCATACACTGTCATAATAAATGTTTCCTCATCTTTAACAAGAACATCCCCAGAAAAACAACTCCATGTCATTTAGGGAAATTTGATAACGGAATATGTCATAAATCATTAAATAATCCAAATATTTTTCTCTGTGCTGCTGACAGGAGTTATACAACAATATTGTAGAAATTCTCAAAGTCCACATTCACTTATATCCATGGTCTAGTTACAATGATGCTAAGTGTTGTAAAAAAAAAAATAGCCACCCAAATCTCAGTGACTGTAGAAACTCGAGTTGCACTCACTCATACTTTAATTCAGTGCAGATCTTTCGGATCAGCAGAAGTCTCTCCTCCATGCTCTGACTTGGGCACCCAAGTCCTCCCTGTCCTGTGGCCCTGCTGCCAAGGTGAACCTGGTGCCACCTGCATCCCGGTCAGCGAGAGGGGAACCAGAGCACAGATCACAGAGCGTGGAAGAATTTCACAGGCCAGAGCTGGAAGGGCCGCACACCATCCTCGCTCTCAGGGCTGCCTGGGGAAATCTCTCATTGGTGATCATAGGGAGAGAAAAGCCTGACTGTTTTCTGGAAAGGAAGGAGGAAAAGCGTAAACACAAATATGGCCATGTGAAGGGAAGGGAGGCGCCAGTTGGAGAGGCTCCTACTGGTAAACTTGGGGTGATGCACATGAGAAGGTTCCCTAGGAACCCCCACAGAGAGGAAGAGACGGGTCTGAGATGATAAGTGGTTAGGCAGTACTGTCTGCATCGGAATAGTGGATGCAACACAAGGAAACAAGCAAAAACTACAAACAATGACCCCCCGTCCATGAACACACGTCTGTTTAAAGACACCGGGGATACCATTTTGGCGAAGATGTGGACATCCGGGATCAGGAAGGGAAGAAAAGGGAAGCACAGAATACTGAGCTCTTATATGCAAGGCTGATTTTCGGCTGAAGGACTTTGCTAACTCCAGATTAGTGGCTAGCAGCATGGGCAGCCCTGAGCCTGAAGAAGCTGACCGGTACTGCTGGCCGACTTGCGGAGCAGGAAGACCAAACCAGGAATTCAGAGCCAACTAAAAACAGTCATAGATAAAAACGTGACATTTTCAGTTTAGGTTCTCTGAAAAGCTACACGGTAGGAGCAGAGCCCAATGAGAGACTAATCAACCCCTCCAAGCCTTCAAAGGCAGCTGTGAGTTAGCTCAGGTTGAAGTCTGAGGCAGGTGATACACTGTAGTCCTAACTCTCTGTGAAAAGAGAAGAAGGAATGAATCATCCACACCTCGAGTCATAGCTAAAACGTTTCACACACAATGTCCCGCATTCATTGAATAGTTGTTAGATCCAAAGAAGCAAATGAACACATTGAAAGATTAAAGAGAGGAATAAAACAGATCCTACAGGAAAACTCAGAAGAGATCCTGTCATCCAACCCGACTAGAAAATAGCAGTAATTAATAAGATCAAGAAAATAAAGGACAAAGAAGACAATTTCAGGACATGAATGAAATTTATATAAAAAGTGATAATTTTATATCAAAACTGCCAGAGGGTAAAATTAAGAATTCATGTATTTAGGAGTAGATTAGGGTCTGCTGAAGAGAGAATTAATAAACTGAAGTACATCAAGAGAAAATAACCAGGCTACCAACGGAGTAGCTAAGAGTGCTAAATATAGAAAGATGCTTAAGAGACATGTAGGCAAAGTAAAGAGCTGATCATATTTATAATAGATCCTCAAAAGGGAAGAAAATTTTTTAGAAATTTAATGAAAAGAATTTTTTTTTTTCTGACCGAAGAAAAGAAAAAGACAAATGGGAAGAAATAATGCACAAATTCAAGATGGACAAATACAGAGAATACCACACCCAAGAAAAGTATGTTAAACTATTGGAAACAAAGACAAAGATTAAAATCTTAACATCAAAGAGAAAAAAATCCCAGCAGTTTACCTTCAAAGGAGCTTCAGTATATCTGGACTGTTTGTTTTGGTTTAGGGCATCCATATAGTCCTTCAGGCTGGCCTTAGACTCTCTACATAGTTAGTTTAGACTCTAACTTGTGATCCTCTTGTCTCAGCCTCCTCAGTGCTGGGGTTAAAGATGTGTACCCCGCTTCTCGCTTTTTACCGTAAATGATGGAGATAAAATGCCTGGATCTTCATCTTCAGAAAATGAACAAACAAACCAAAGCTAGGGTTGGGGGCACATGCCTGTAATCCTAGATGCTTAGGAGCCTGGGGCAGAAGAATTGCATATTTGAGGCCAGCCTGGATAATTTAGAGATGCTGCCTCAAAACAAAAAATAAAAAGGGCAGCGATGCAAGCCAGTAGTAGGGTGCTTGCCTAGCATGAGCAAGGACCTGCTGTGGGTTCAATCCCCAGGATAACAACAACAAAAACTAAAAATCTATGGAGTCGCCTTGAATATCTCTGCACTAGAGGAAATTCTGAAGTATTTTTCAGGTGGTATGAAAACGAAATGTGTAGAGTCAGGCTTGGCTGAAGAGCTTTGGAAATGGCAACTATGTAGCAATGTAGGAAGAACGGAGCAAGTTATTGTTAAAAGCAATGCTCTATGGAATAAAACATAATGACAATAAGAACATAAAATAAGTGTTTATGTGGAATTAATGTTATTAGGCTTGTGTAACATCTAGGAAGTAATAAAAGCACCAGTTTGCTTTTGACTTTGATAGATTATCACTGCATGTTAGAATCCCTCAGTAATTGCTGAAAGGGTGGTGAAGGAATGGGTTGGTAAACATTTATAAAGGAAAATGCAATAATTAACATACAGTTGATCAGTACAAAAGAAAACAAGAAGGGATAAAATTTGTTTTTGTTGGAAATCAAGCAATGTACATCCCTGTGATATATGGAGTACTACAGTTGAAGTGCAAAGATCATCAGAATGCTTACAAGAATACTGAAAGTTTTAATGTAAAAGATGGAAAGACATACTGCGGGTAGACCGTAAATGCTAACCTAAGGCAGACTCTAGGGGAAAAAGTATTACTAGAGATATAGAGAGATATTTTGTAATAGTACAAAATTCATTCCACCTGGGTTTTTTAAGAATTCTAGCTCTGAGTACATTTAATGACAGAGCATAAATTGATAGAACAAGCAGGCAAAATGAGAAATCAGCAATGAACACAACACTGAACGTGATTAACGAACTTTTCGTGTATGAAGCGTTGTACCTCAAAGCCAAAGAGCACATTTTTGCTTTTTTTTCAGTGACTTGTAATATGTATCACTATCCGAGCGATAAAACATGATCCAACAAATCTGAAAGAATTCGAATCAGGCAGAGAATGTTTTCTGATTATATGTAGTAGAATTAAACTAGAAGGTTAAATAGATACCCGGAAGAGCCCTGCTTGCAGTTCCGAATGAGCCGTGGGTCAAGTAAAAAGTGGGAAGCAGAAAAGCTCCAGTGGAATAATGACGCGGCCCCGCCTCACGGCACCTCCCGCCCCGCAGTCTCCGCCTCTGCCCGCCGGACAGGGCGCAAACCCCACGTGAAGCCCTCTCTCGGGACGTGGGGAAGCTCCTGAGACCTGGTGGGGCCGCAGCGGGGACCCAGGGTCCGTGGGGCGCCATTACAGGGGAGCTTTCCAGACACAACTGTCTTGAGAAGAACTCCTCCTCACCCTTCTCCTCCTATCCGTAGTGGGGTGCTACTGAAGCAGAGAAGTGAGGAAAGTTAGAGCCTTCGGTATATGAATTATAAAAGAAAAAAAGGCCAGAAAACGATGTTTAAATATCCCTCAAAAAGGTTAGCCAAAGAATAGCAAATAAAATCCAAAGAAAGCAGAAGAAAGGAAATAAAGATAAGGGCAGAATTTCATGAAACGGAAAATAAACTTTCAAAAGAAAATAATTAGCAAAACCAAAATGTTTTCCCTTCAGAAGACTAATAAAAGGGCAGAAGGTATAGCTCAGCAGCACAAGAACCTGCCTGGCAAGCACAAGGTCCTGAGTTCGATTCCCAGTACTGAAAAGAAAAAAAAAAAAGACTAACAAATTTGAAAACCTCCCGAAAAGATTAACTAAAAGAAAAAGATATGCAAAGCACAAATAGGCAGCATAAGCAAGGAAATTGACCTTGAAGAAACCATAATAGGTTATTATGAACTTTTCTTAGTGACTACGTGTGGTGGCAGAGGCAAAAATGGAATATAATTCAGTACATCAATGAAAGAGAAATCAGATAATCATTTTGATAGATACAGGAAAAAATGTTAGCAAAACATTAACTCAAACTATAAAACTTGGTGTCAAACTGAAAAGGGAACTTCTTATTTAAAAAAATAATTGAAATACTGAAAAATGGTGAAATATTAAAAATATTTTTCCTGAAATTGGAGTTTGAAAAATGCTAGAGACCATCACTATATCACCATTGTGACACAGCTATTCACCGCTGTCCTGGAGAGCTGAACAATCAACATAATCAGAAATAGGAATAAAATGGTTAAGAATTGAAAAATGGAAGCAATTACCATTATTCACATATGATTGTGCAGTTAGGAAATCCAAAATAATCTGCAACTGTTAGAATTAATAGTGAAGTAGGCAAAACTACAAAACATTATCAAGAAAAATCCAACAAGATTTAAATGCAGAGATGGTACCCGGCTTCTCCTCAAAGGGAGCCAGCTATTCAATACAGTTTTCATCACAATCCAGTGGCTTTTATTGGAAATTATCAAGTCCTTTTCTAAGATTTGCACAGAATGATACAGAATTCAAGCCTCTCCCCTCAATAGCAAAGATGATCTTGAAAGGGAACAACAACGTGGTTCTCATACACTACTGATGCTGAGAGGTACTGAACTGTGGGAATGAAGACATCACGGCATTCTTGGTATCAACAGACAAAATGAGCCAATGGACCGAGATGAAGTCCAGAACCAAAGCCGTGCACACGCGAGTCTGTTGTTTGTGAGGAAATGGACGGTGGTAGAGAGAGGAGCTCTTTCTAACAAAGCGTTCCAGTCAACGAGAAAAAATGGGATTGACTCCTGTGTCTCACCATACTGAAAAACAAAATCAACTAACCAAACAAAACACAATTTCTGGTGGATTGTGGATCTTAATATAAAAGAAAAAACAGAGTTCCTAAAAAATAACATATTTTATTTTATGGGGGCATGAAAAGATTTCTGGAAAAAAGATGTAAAACCACTCAACAAAACAGAATTGATGGGGCTGGGAGTCTGGCTCAGTGGCTTAAGCGCCTGTCTGGCAGGCGTGAGGCTGTGAGTTTGATTCCCGGTGTCACAAAAAAAAAAAAAAAAAAAAAAAGCCCAGAATTGATCAACAAAGTTGGATATGTTGATTAAAAATAGGAATTTATGCTCATTCCAGTCAACCATTTACATAGTGAAAACACGAACCACAGCAGGAAAGACGTGTTACAGACATACAACCAACTGGATTCATGTCCAGTCTTACAAATCAGTTTTTTAAAAAGATAAATCAGTTTGAAAATGGCCAAAAGAATTAAGCAATTCATATCTAAATGAGCAATAAGCACACCATAGTTGATAAAGACCATGAGGGAAAGGTAAATTAAAATTATGGTCTGGTACTAACACAAAATGGAATGATGATTTCAAATGACAGCGAGGACTAGCAGCCAGGGAAATTTTATATCATGTCGGTGGGAGTGAGTGTTAGTCACACTCCACTCACCGGGACACAATATCTGACACTCTCAATTTAAAGGAGAAAAAGTTTTTTTGGCTTGAGGATTCAGAGGTGTTAGTTCACGGTCAGCTAAAGACAAAACACCATTGCAAAAGGGCCAGGTGAAGTAAAGCTGCTCACCGCATGCGAGTTGGGAAGCAGAGAGAGGGAGGAGTCAGGAGGGAGTTACACCCTCCAAAGACGAGGTCCCAGGGCATCAACCCAGGGATGAGTACAGTTACCTTCCAAATGTCCCACCTCTGGACACGTAAGACTTTTCTGGGGGACACTCTAGACCTAAACCATAGCGGACTAGTGACTGGTACAGCCACCCGGGGGAAATAAATATCTGTATGTCCCATGCCCCAATGACTTCCCCTCCAGGTGTGCACCCAGGTAGATGCTCACAGACGTTTGCCACATCTACCTGCAGGAGCTGATGCCAGTGAAGAATTCTGCCTAAAACCTTTACCCTGAACCTAGTCATGCTTTGAAGCCTAACTCCCAGTTTACAGTGATGGAAGGAGAAGAGAAATCACGTGCTGTGAAGAAAACATCAAGATGAATCCAGGGTGTTAGATACTTTACCAGTGGCTGCACACTTCCAACAGACACAAGCAAGGAGAGAAAAAGGTAAGCTGGAAAACATCATGACAGAGAAAAGGTAGGACCAGCGGGATCCCGACTGAGAGAAAGCAACAGCAGCAAGCTATAAAAGACAACCTTATAACAGTTGGGGAAAGTGGAGGGCTGGATGTCAGATGTTTTTATTTCTCAAGGAGAATGACACAGAAGCATGTCCTGATGTATTGACGCATTTCCTTTTTTTGGTACTAAGAATTGAACTCAGAACCTCAGGCTTGCCAGGCAGGCACCGTGCCACTGGGTGAATGCCACAATGTCTGAAACTCACTTTCAAGTAACAAGAAAGCCCTGATGGTAGATAAATGAATATAGAAGTAGCTCTGTATTTATGTGAAATGAAGTAAATATGGCAAGATGATAACTGTTGAAGCCAGGGGTGGTAAACCTATGACGTGTGCACCCCAGTGGGCTGTTTGTATCATTGAAAGCTCTCAAAGGTTCGCCATCACTGGCTTAGACTATGGGTATTTTGGTGTTTATTGTGTTATTCATTCAATGTGTCTATATATTAAAATTTGAACAATAAATTCTTGGAATCCATCTTCAAGGGAATTTTGCACCTCGTCTTCTTCAGAAGGTGCCAAGAAGTTGGAATCTACTTTGTGAAAGTAGAAGCTAGAAATTCAAGGACATGAGTTTGCGATGTCGTCGATGACGTTATTATGATTAGTACAACTCCAACTGAAGACTTGAAGTCAAAGAAAATGTTTTGGCCTACATCAAAGGTCCGGTGCGTGAATGTATATTTACAAGATTTAGGTAAAAAAAAAAATGCTTTGTGCATGTATGTAGCACCTTCTTAAAATTTTTTTTTATTTTAAAAACAAAACAAAACAAAAAATGGATAGAAATGAAACAGAATTTCAAAAAACTAGTAGGAAATTAACAGTACTTAATACGCTGCATATTGTTATCTTAGAAGTAGTTTTACAGATTACAAGATTTAGGCATAAAAAATGATCAAACAATTAAACAATGAAAGCACAAACTGCTCTTTTTTGATGAACTTACAGAGATTAGCAGTATAGCTATCTATTTTGTACGTATATATACATACACACATGTATGTATACCTATATACTTACAATCTTTTCCCTTCTTCCTTTTCTCTTTTCCCCTATCCCAGTTGTTCTTTCCTTTTGAGCACTTTTTTTCCCTTTCATTTTCACAATATCTATTATACATTTTGGATCTTATTTGCTCTTTCAGGTTTTTTTAGGGAGACAATGCAATATTTACATATGCAAGTTTGACTTATTTCACTTTTGAGTATGGTCTCAAGTTGCATCCATTTACCCATAAAAGCCTCAAGTTTATTCTTCTTTATAGCTGAGTACTACTCCATTGGTACATCACCTTTTAATGATTCTTGGTTTCAGCAACCTTTTTTCCAATTCACCGAGCAATGAGGAGTGTCAAATAATGCCAGATAAGAGGGTATCCTCTCTATACTTCGTGTATGGGAAGAGTGTAGCATCCAGCTAATAATAGGTTCACTAATTGAGCATGAAAGAACTTCTCACAGCACCTAGAAGTGCTCCTGGGCTCCCAAGAGGTACGAGGATGTGTGAGCACTGTCTTGGGTTCCAAGGGACCCCCCCACCCACGTGACGTGGTGGTGAGTTAGGCACTTTCTGAAGCAGACGGATGTGGGGGTTAAAGCCTGGAGATCAACATAATCGCTTGGCCAACACACATCTCAGTTTATTCTTGTGCAGGGGCACGGCCTACCTCACAGAGACCCCTCATCTGGAGATATGGCCAGTGTCTCTACAGCCACTGTACCATGTAAGGTACCACCAGTGAGCTCACGGCTTGGGGTGTCACAGCTAAGAATGTCTGGCAAGACGAAGAGGAGCCTGACACTGTGGTTGTTGCTGAAGGCACATTGGAAAAGGGGCTCTGCTTTTTCAGAGGGAGTAGTGGGGTAAGTTCACCAAACGTGCTTAAAACAACCTGATTCTTATAAATAGGCTATACCAGTTTTCCTCAAAAGATGCCCAGGACCATTGGCATCGATGTCACCTCTTGGAATTGTCCAGGACGCAGGTCCTGAGCCAGGCTGCATACACATCACACCAGGAGCTCTGGGAATGGGGCCCGAGAAGCTGCATCTTATGTGTGGAAACTATTGGGTATTGAGGCGATGTCTGTTCTGCTCACTGCTCTATTTTTTTGTACCCAGTAGAATACCTGGCACATAGAGGTGCTCAGTAAAAATTGGGCTATGGAGTGGACAGAAGGACAGATCAATATGCCGCTTCATGGTTTTTATAGGTAGGGCAGAGTCGGAGGTCTGATTGCTTCCTTTCTTTACCTACTCTTCGGGCTGAAGTCACTCTCTCCTCTCTTCTCTTTCCTTCTGGTACTATATTTTGGGTCACTGTGACCTAACTTTCTACAGGGACTTTCTGAAGCCAGAAAAAGGTGGGTTCTGGGTCCTCTCCATGCTGGAAAACACTCAACCTACAAACTCAATTTATACACAGCAGCAGTTCTCAGTCCTGGCTGTACTTCAGAATGACCTGAAGCTTGGCCTCCACCCTACATAAATTAAATCAGAATCCCTGGAATTTAGATCTAGATATTGGTATTTTTCAAATGTTCCCCAAGTGATTCTGTTGCATAGTGAAGCTGGGAACCACTGGCAAACAGTAATATGGAGACCTCTAAAAATCCCAGTGTCGAGTGCAAAAGGTGGAAGCGATTTATAGCACGACACCATTTGAGGATATTAAAATTTAACATACACACAAAACAAAGCTCTGTGTTCTTCAGAGATACTAAAACTTCTAAGGACACAGGTGAAATCCCAGGGAGGGAGAAAAGAGAGGGGAGTGAGAGTGAGAATGGAAAATAAATGGGGAAATATAAAATACAACGAGCGAGGCCTTGCACAGATGTTCCAGCCATAAATTAAGGAGCACAGCTTCCAAATATTAAACCTCCAGTTAGTCTGCATAGAGCAGTTGTGTATACCACACTCAGGGTACTGAGTTACACATCTCCACTCTGCTAATCCTGCTAACAATTATGCAATACGGATTATGGTTTCGAGTTTAGAGAGTTTAAGAATAATAACAAGGGTTGTGCAGGGACAGTGGCAGAGTGGGTGTAAGTCCTGTCTGCTGGTCCGAGGCAAGGCCCTGTTTTCTCCATCACTGGCTCCCTTGGGTGCTCTGGAGCCCCTGCTGGAGAGAAAGCTGAGCACCCCAGTCCGTCTGAATGACTGTCCAGGGCAGGCAGCAGGACTGAATCCCATCCCTTGCCAAGAACCGGTAGGAGAAGGGCCATGCAGGGCTCTGTGCAGGAGAAGGAAGCGGCCTGTGTGCACACGACCCTCACGCAATTTGGAACCGCACAAGATCAGCCTCGGTGTCCTCAAGAGACCAGCAGTGTTTGCTTGGTTCCAGGAGCGGACAGAAGCCTCATCAATGGAATAGAGAAGGAGCATGGCGTGCGCGGGGCGGAGCACAGAGGGGAACAACGGGGCTCCTCACTCCCCACCGGGAGCTTCCCTGCCTTCCAGACACAGCAAGTGGCAGACCTTGTAATCCCCACATCCCTGGCTCGCGACACCTGTCTCCGCAG
>RJWM01017065.1:0-43978 GCA_004363535.1 Dasyprocta punctata | reverse complement strand
GTACCTCAATGAACATCCCACTCCCCAAAAATGATCTGGTCCAAAGTTCAATTTTTTGGATTTCTTAAAGAGATAGCTTTGGTAGCTAGAAAAGATGCCTTACGGGAAGTACAGCCCTGATTATGCTTAGTGGAACAGTTTATCTTCTTATTTTCCAATCTCATTTACTAATTATGCAAATCATATTTTAGCACATTCAGCTAATAAATTTCTACCTTCATCACCTTGTCAATCAGTTGCTCTGGTAAACTAATCAGATGATATCAAGTCCATATACTTTTAACAAATAGATTCATACCCCACAGAATGTCTTTATTTAGAAGATTTAAAAATAGATACAAGTTTCTAAAGAGAGCAGATAGGAGAATATTTTAAGCGAGACAGTGTTTTCAAGCAACAAGATCATATAATCATGCAAATATTTCCAGACATCTGTTCTCAGAATGTTCTCTTGTTTTAAGTGATTTTAAAAATGCATTGTTAAAACACTGCTGTGTGCTGGGAGAGGAGAATAAAAAGGAAAAAATAAATCTTTAGAAAGTTAATCAGTAAATTTGTTGTTTTGAAAAATATTTTTGTGATGCCTCAGGATTGGTATATGTAAGAATATTACAGAAAGTCACAGAAAAGTTGAACTGTTGTATTATGATGAAAGAATATGAAAATCAACTTTAAATTTGACAGGTCTTCATTAACTGCTGTGAGACAGCTAATGGACTTGTGTGGAATGGAGTGGTTTCATAGGTACCACCATCCCAATGCAACATACTGCAAGGATTGTCCTATGTAAGATAAAATAATTCATAAAGCTATGGATCTAGGTGCCTGCTCACACTATGTTGGAAGTGAGTCAGTGGTTTGGGGTACACTGTCTGCCCCTCTGAGCCTGGAACTTCACTCATTATCAGAGCACCTCACTGTCCGTGCCCCAGATTTCACTTTTGGACATGTGATCCCCTGCATGAACCACTGCCATTTGTATGTAGAGTATCAGTCAAGTGTAATTTCTTCTTTTAATATTTGGATCAAAATGGATATTTCATTACTTCACTCCCATACGTTGACAAATAGTTTTTAAACTTCCTAGGATGCAGAGTGTTTTGGAGACTACAGTTCTAAAATGTGGAGAAGTAGATGTATAGATTACAGGGATGAGTGGAATTTGTCAAGATGGAACATAGAAGGAGGTGGGAGTCAGTGAAAGATAAAGCACCGGAGAATGACTGATAGGAGAGAATGGAAATAGATATGAAAATAGAAGTGCATGTGCAAAGGACTTGGTGGGGTTTATCCAAAAACAGACTCCAAGGTAGAGGTTGGCATGCAGTTCTTGAGATCAAATCTTGTTTGGAGGGAAGGTGTGTGTGTTGGGAGAAGGGGTCACGGCCTCAGCCAGTGCAGAGGGTGGTAGGAGCTGAGCCTTTGTAGGCTCCTTGGATGCAGGCTGCCCTGGGAAATGGGATGTTGGTGAGGTAGCAAAACTCCAGGAATATGGAACTGAGGGCATCCAGAACTCTTCGCTGTTGCTAGGAGAACCGTGCCCTGGTGCTGTAGCACAGGAGCAGGAGCTGCAGGAGCGGATGTGCATTGCTGCCAATAGAGCCTGAGTCTGAGCAGAGTGAATGGCTGTGTTCTAAGTAATGCAAACATTAAATTAAGATACAAAAAGTAAGCTTTAATTTAAAAATATTAATTGCCATCTCTAAGCCACATATTCCCAAAGAAGGCCAGATAGACTTCAAGTGGGTAAAAATTTGTTTTGGGGAAATGAAAAAAAGAAAATCTTACTTTTTGTATGTATTAAGCATGGACCTATAGTAGATAAACTGTGGTATTAAAATGTTATGGGAAGGAGTGATGATTGGGGAAAATGTTAGGTTTCTTAGGGGGTGATATGGAGAACATTGTTGAGAAACACTGCTTTAGGCAATTAATGAACAGTAACTCTATGAGTGTATGTATAGGGAGAGGGATACCCTGTGTATCTCAAATAAAATACTGAGAATTCAGGCCAAGAAAAACACAAGAAAAAGAGAACAGAGCAAGTTTTTTTTTCTCCATAGAAACCCAAGAAGTCTTTAAAGACATCATTTTTCTTCATAGGTTTTAGGTCCTTTCACTCTCCTAAGTTTTTCTAAAACAAACCCTTGACTCTTCTGCTGATGCAGGTGATCAGTCTGCAGGGACAGGTGGCCTCTTGTTTAGAGGAGCCCTGGGGTGGGAATATCAGTTACTTGTTAGGGAGAAGGAACTGAGGCCGTTAAGAGACATTTAATCCACCAAAGGTCGCAGGAGTCAATGACAGTTTTGGATATAGGACATTAATGCAAGCTTTATTCATTTGGACACCGAATTTTCCAGGGCAGAATGCAAGTTGGTTTCCCTTCCAAGACAGATACTTCTTTTACGGCATCTGACACTCCATTTTTCTTAATTATTTACTTGCGTTGCTCGGAAAGACATGAATATGTCTGTGTAAGATTGAAAGAGAAAAGTCAGGCTGTTCAAATAGGAAACATTATGTAAACTGAAAGGGATGTATTATGATCAACAAGCTGTCAGAAGGAACAATGAAAAATTCCACTCAAAGAAAACTGATTTCTTTGCCAAAAGGAATCAGACTGTGCAGATACATGCTGTGTGGGTGTAGAGTAGGCCTTTATCCATACCTCCTATGGGATAAAAATGGTACTGCCTTGAGTTGTCCATCCCAGAAACCCCAGGTCCCCATGAAGGCAGAGCCAGGTGCACAACAGATGTTTAGTAATTATATGCTGGATGGACAAATGTGCTGGCCGCTCCCCTCAATTTCCATAGTCACTTCCCTGATAGACTCTAGCAAACCCTCCGGCCGTCTCCCTGGTTGTGATACTAAACACGGGCAGAGTAGTGTGACCTATCATGTTACAAGTTAGGCACTACTATAACATTCTTTTCATAGATAAGGGTATGGATGATGTAAGGACAGAGAGTTAGAAGCAGAATATCTCTGGTTTCATATTTGCCCTTCAGCTTTGACTGGCTTTACTGCCAAATAATGTATGTTGGTCTGGAGCTACAGAATAGTTACCATCCAGCAAGATATTGAGAATCTACATGGCAGGCTCTGCCTGCAAGGTTCAAAGAGTAACGATTATACTCTGATCTTAATTATGTCATTGTTTTGTATACAGCAGGTCCTAGAAGACTGGGGTTGGAGGAAGACTGCAAGTCCACTAGTATAGGGGCTGCCTAAAGATTTTGCACTGGAAAGAAAGCCAGGCATTGACGTATTTTATGGACCTCATGGGTTATAATGTAAGACAGAGATGTCAAAACTGAATTCTCAATTAGGTTGGGAAAAGAATTTGGAAAGATAAGCCTCTGTGTCTCACCAGTTCCCCTTCTCCCCAAGCATATGGACAGCCCCAGTTTTCCTGCCCAAGCTTGAGCCCAAAAAGATCTCCATGGCTGCAGTGTAGGAATGATAAAGAGGAGGGTGCAGCTGAAGGTAGAACTAAAAGAAACTGGTGTGGAGGCTATGACATACTGGCCATACCGTTAGACAGGAAGGGCTGTGTATGACAGATGGGCTTCCTTGGAGCCAACATCTGCTGATTGTTTGCTTTTTCTCAGTGCATTACATGCATTATTCTTTTGGATTTTTCTACATCAGTTATATGTGACTGACATTATTATCATTGTTATTATTATTATTATTATTAGATTTTCAGATGCAGAAACTGAGGCATAAAATATTTAACTTACTTTCCATCACACAGGGTTGTCACTTACTAACTACCATAATGAGTGGAAGAAGTAGGTTTTGAGTTCTTAACGACCACTCTATCCTGGACTGTACTTGATAGATTGGAGGTGAGAAATGCATTGAATGCAGGGTCTAAGGTTGACATTCAAGATTCTTGATGTAGTAACTATGATAAGAAGCACCAGAGGAAGAATAACTTTGAGAGTCCAGGAAAAGGTGTGGCTTGGGACAACTTGGGAATAAAGTCTCTGGGGACCTGCAGGCCCACATGCTTAGTTAGCAGGTGGTATATAGTGTTGGGATTCAGGAGAAAAATGTGAGCCTAGAAGAAATTGAGCTACATCTAAACAAAAAAAGCAAGGATACAAACAAATAAACAAACATAGGGAAAACTAACCATTTTAAATAGTACTTGAAAATATGACCTTATCTTTTATGTAGCTGATACCCTATTCTTCAGCATTTACACAAAGTAGGCTTTCACACAGATGTAGATTTCTCTAACCATTCTCATTTGGAGGCCAACCTTTGAGTGCTATATGCAGTGTGTGTGTGTGCATGTGTGTAACAGTGATGAATTTGCGGCCACCCACTCGTAGTCATTCACCCAGCATTTATGACACCATTGCTAGCACTGTTTGTAGTTTGTGTCCATGCAATGGTCTCTGGTGTGAACCCAACTGAAAACGGAAACATGGTGATGGTCCCATTGGCCTTGTGCATTGACCACAGGAGCTAACAGATAGCACTGACGGAGGAGATGCTGTCAAGGTGTTCATGAGTGCTCAAAAAGAATGTTTCAGGGATTATGTATTCAGGAAATCTACTTGCAAAGCTGATGCGACATTTTATATGATGGGGAAGATAAATTAGCTTCATGCCCATCCCATTCTTTGTTCCCTGCTCACCAGAGAGGGATTGCCTACATGCAGCTGCTGCCAACAGGAAATTGCGTTTTAATCTTACAGGAAAGATAACCTTCAAGTGCAACAAGTGTGCCTCGCCAGCCTTAGCTCAGACTGCACCCCCTACTTCCTGACCTTCGTTGCAAGTCCTTCTTGGAATCTGTTTCATGGAGATCTTAGGTGACGAGTTGTTTTAAACCAAAGGTTTCGGCATGACCTTAGTGGTGGCCTCCTGTGTCACTGCCCACAAACTCACAAAACTTCTTCTTTCAGCCTTCTAGGATAGGGGTGGACATCCAGGGCTGCTCCATTTGAGAACATGTAGCCTACTTGAACCTTGCTAATGAGAAAATAGACAGAAAATTACAAAGAAGAAAGAAAAAAATGACCATCAATGCATTAAGCAGTGCAAAGTCAGTTGGAAAAAAAAGTTGGACCTGCAGATTTCTGGATAAACAGGGTAATAGGTGCCCAAAGACATGGCTCTAAGTTTCTATCTCTAAAAGCAATTTAAAAAAAAAAACAAAACTTCTATTTTCTGTGCAACCAAGAGGGCTGAGAAATGAGTTACCTCTGAGAGAAAAAGGTGTTTTCTTGAAAAGAGTTACCATCATCCTTGTTATTATTAAATGAGTAATCTTTAGACTTTAAAAACCTCTTTCCTTAATACTAACACTTTGAGTAAAGACTTGCTATAAATGTATATATTTTCAAATTACCTGTGTGCATGCATGTATGCTGCTGGCTATCTTAGTATGGACATTATGAACTTCTCTTTCCTACTGCAGTTTTAAGCATATTGGAATGCACATTAGTGAGAATGACATTATTATGACAGTTATTAATTGTTAGTGATTATTAGTAAAAGGCAAATTTCTTGTTATGCAGCATATCTACTTATACCTTGCTATGCCACACTGAGAAAGTGTGGATGGGAAAGAGAAAGGGTAGGGAGACAGATTTTCCCCAGCATGCAGCAGGCGAGTGAGGTTAGGAGTCAGCACACTCATCTGTCCAACAGTCATGCATTGAACGCCTACTTCACGCCTTTGAGCAAGACATGTTTCTGCCCCTGTGGGTCTCTGTTCCCTAGAGGGAGCCCCTTTGCCCTGCTATATGACTCGAGAGGGAGCCATTTGCCTGGGCTGTGTGGCCTCCCTGTGAGGGAGTGTGTTGGGAGGGAAATAATCATAAATGTGCTGGTCATTGGTCTGCTTTTCCTCATAGGAACAAAATATGTGAGGCAACCAACTTAAAAAGAGGAAATGTTTCTTTTGGTTCATGTTTTTCAGCTGGCTCTGTAGCTTTTGGACTTGTGGGGAGGAAGACCGTCATGGAGAGACTTGGTGGTGGAGCACAGCTGCTCACCTCACGGTGATGAGGAAGTAGGGGGGAAGGAAGAGGAGAGGAGGTGAGGGGAAGGGAGGGGAGGGGAGAAAGGAGGAGAGAGGAGGGGAGGGAAGGGAGGAAAGAGAGGAGATGAGAGGAGAGGAGAGGAGAGGAGAGGAGAGGAGAGAAGAGAAGAGAAGAGAAGAGAAGAGAAGAGAAGAGAAGAGAAGAGAAGAGAAGAGAAGAGAAGAGAAGAAGGGAAGAGGAGAGTTGGATCCCAATAGCCCTTTAAGGTCAGAACCACAGTGAGCTAACTTACTTTCTCTACATCCCATTCTCTACATCCCCTGGTTCTGCCACCTTCCAGCAGTGCCATAGGGTGACAACAAAATCTTCAATTCTTAGGACGGATGAGGAGGGTGGAGAAGTGGGGGATGGTGCTGTGAAGATGAAAGTTATCTTGAGGAGAGGAAGAATACAAGGCTGCTCTTTCTCAGTGGGGAATCTGAGGAGTGGCGTGGAGCCTTGACCTGAGCAGAGGCAGCTGGTCCTGAGCATCCGGGAAGAAGGGCATCCTGAGTTTTCATTTGGGGAATCTGCCACTGACTAAAGCCTGCAGTTTTGAGAAGGCTCCCCTAAGGGGCCGCCTGCACCAGGGAATGGGAGGCCTGTCTCCATGGCTGTGATCTGCCACATGCATAAGGCACCAGGGCTTGTGACAGTGATTTGCTTCCTGCCAGGCCTGACAAGGCAGGGCCCTTTGTGTTTGCTAAGAGTGAATTTCCTCTCTGAAGCACCATTGCCACAAGCTGCTAACCTTGTCTCTCCTCTTCCAGTTCTCCCTCTAGAAGACTACACTCTCAGAAGCTTTTTTGACCATGGACTGGCCTTGTCTTGTATAAGTGAAGATCTAAGCCATGTAAGCAGTTAGATATTGCCAGCTGCCTAGATCCTAACCTTTAGCTACCAAGTATTTGCTGAAACGTGGTCTTATCCGACACCATGAAAAAGTATGAACTTTTGTTATGAGGACCATGCAGAGTCTTGGGAGTCTCTTTCCCCATATCCTTCTATTGAAATTTCTTTTAGTTTTAGAAGTGGCAGTTTTTAACAAATCTGACCAGATAGGAGTGTAAAAAACTAGTGGTCCAGCTATATGTATTATGTGACAATACTTACTCTCATCTCTTGTAATATGGATAGCAGTATGGTCCAGAGGCCAAGGCTGCAGGCTGTCATCCAGGCTGCCTGGGATATGTCCTGCCCATCACTCATGAGCTGTGTGACCTTAAACATGTAGCACATGATGCACTTAAACTAACACTTGTCACCAAGCATGTACTAAATGCATATTAATTATTGCTAGCATAACTATGATGATATGTCACTCTTTTTTTTCCTGTTTTTTTTTTTTCTTAAATCAGATTGTATAGAACTTGGCAACTCTTTTTTTTCAATGAAACTATCACAGACATCTTTCTAGATCCAAATCCAAACATATGTAGATATTATTATTAATTTTTGACAGCTGCATAATGCTACTTAATGTAGATTGCCAGTTACGTGAACATTACATTTTTAGTAAGCACTGGGTTGTTTCTAAGTTTTTAGTCAGCCAAGTAATGGAGCAATGCAGACTATTTTACATATATCCTTCTGTTCCACTGCTTTTATTTCTGAAAAATATATTCTTAAAACTGAGATTGCCAGATCATAAGTCATGAGATTTTTAAGGCGGTAATAGAGATCCCAAAATATCACAGCAATTTGCACTCACGCCAGAAATATATGAGTGCTCATTTCCCCATGTGCTTACTGGCAGTGGAGATTATCAATCTTTAATTTTTTCCAGTCCAGTAGGCAAAAAATAGAATCTCATTGTCCTTTCCACTGACATTTCCCTGACTGCCTGCAAGGTTGGGTATACGGAAGAGCTCTAAGAAGGGGCATGAAACAGCAAGATTTCCAGTGAGGCCTCAGCATGGAAAAGTGTTAGGATGTGAGTGGGGAGGACAGATGTGGCACTAGAGAAGAGGGCAAGGGGACTCTTTCTGATCTTCTACCTTATTGTTTGACATTAACCCTTACACCCAAATGTCATCCTCTTACCCCTTGATCCCTGTCCTGGTTCCAGCTATACTGTACCCCCTTCTTGATGTCAGGCCCTGCTATAGGAACATTGACTGTGGAGGCCACATAAACTCCACAGCCCAGAACAAGGCCCTATCTTCTACTTCTCTGGTCTCCCATACCTACCTTTTCTCTCATTTTCTTTTATGACTGAGTTAATGGGCTCCCCATCTCCCTAACTAAATGCAATAGTCTCACCTGAACTACAAAACTTGGTCATCTTCAGTCCTTGTTCTTTACTCCCACTGCCACTAAGTCCTGTGGTTTCCTTGGACTTCTCATCTAAGTCTCTCCCACCTGCCTTTCTCTCTGTCTCACCATTCTCCACAACTTTGTCATCTTTTTCTGGATCATTGTCACCACTTCTGGAGTTTCCACTTGGTCTTGTCCTCCTTGTTTAGGAATTTCCCTCCTTTGCCCCTAAAGCGTGAAATGAGTCTTTTTCCCTAAGCTTAGTCTGGGCATTCCTGGCCTTGTGAAGCCTTCCGCTGCTCATCCTCCTGCGCCAGGCAGACCAGGGGCTCCCCTGTGCCGCTCGCGTGGCATGCTGCATGCTCTTAGTTTGTGACACTGAGTGGCTGTCATCACACTGCCACACACAGCACATGTAGCCCTTCTTTCTTCCTCAAATATCTGTGACTTCCTCGCAAACATGAGCCCTGTCTCCTGGTGTTTTTATTCAGCACTAGCTAGTAAAATATGTTCATTTATGGATACAAGGAAAGATGACACTTAAATTTTTCTGTTTAAAAATAAATTAAGTTAAAAAAAATTCTTTTCCAAGGATTGTGTGTGCAATTTAGTGGTAGAGTGCTTGCGTATCATGGGTTTGATCCCCAGTATCTCCAAAAATAAAACTAGTTTTTCTTACACTTTTTAAATTATAAAACAACATTTGTTCTTTGTAAAAAAAAAAATTGAACAATAGAAATAAGATGATAAAAAGTCGTCTCTGATCCTATTGTAATTTTTCGACTTTTATTAGCACATGATGATTACATTCACTGTAGGGAATTGGTACCTGTACATAAAACATTTAAGCTTTTAGCCCTTCTCTTCACCCCCTTTTATTTTTATATTAGCTTTTTCTGTCTTCCATTAGTTACTTTGTAACAATCTGCAGTGAGATGTGTTTCTTCCATTCACCTCTAAGTTTCCATTCCTATAGTTTCAGAACCCTGGACTAAATTGAAAAGAAGGGGATCTCGTTAATGTCAGTTATATTAGATAAGAATAATTGCTTAATATAGCAAGATATAAAGATATGCTAACAGAAGTTACGAATCACAGTGTTTTGCTAGGGGTAATATTTTTCCACACTGTCACCAATATGGTGCCCAAAATTTGAGAGAGAAATTCTTACAGCAATTGAACTTGGAAGTGAGTAGAACAGACTATGGGTACCCACCTTATATCCCCACTTTTTTTTTTTTTTGAGACAGGGTCTTGCTTTGTAGTTCAGGTTGGTGTTGAACTCACCATGTAGTCCAGGCTGGTCTCACACTCATGGCAGTCCTCCTGTCTTAGCCTCCAGAGTGCTGGGATGACAGGCATGTACCTCCATGCCCAGTTTTAATCCCCACTGTTGATGTGTGTTTTATTGTAAGTTTTTTTTTCTTAATAGTAAAGTTTCTCTGGTAAGATTCTGCCCCTCTCCCTTATTTATTTTTAGTGACCAATGAAAGCAATCAGCAAACAAATATTCGTTGTCTACTTTTTGTAAAAGCTTTAAGAAGACAAAAGAAGCAGGACAAATCTCATTCCACCAGATCTTTGTGTCATTTGATCAGAAACAAACTAGGCATGGTGGCACACACCTATAATCTCAGTGGTCTGGGACACTGAGGCAGGAGGATTGAAAGTTGGAGGCCAGTCTGGGCAACTCAATGTTTTAGCAGTACCTTGTCTCAAAATTTAAAAAAATAAAATAAAAAAGCTGGAGTCTAGCCCAGTGTGAAGGTCCTGGGTCATCATCAGCTATGGAAGTATCTGTCAGGTAACCAGCTCTTCCCTTCACCCTTTCTATGATGAGGGGTGTGGCTACAATTTCCATTTTTAGATAAAATATCATGATCTATACATCCAATCCCATAATGTGTAACATTTAAGCTTTCTCTTTTTAAATGAAATGATGGTTAAAAATACCGGAGGGATTGACTATTTTTCCTGTATTTTAGTTTTGTAGTCTCAAGTCATTTCCAGAAGTAGAGGTGCTGAATTAAACGATAAGAATAGCTTGAAGTCAAAGTATTGCACCCAATATTTTTCCAGAAGAGTTTTTACTTGAAATTTCCTTAAATGAAAAAAGAATCAAAACGATGACACAGAATTTCAAAACAAAATAATAGGAGATTAACACTGGTTAATATATTGTGTACTGTTATCTTCATAGTAGTTGTTCAGAGTAAAAGATATAGGCATGAAAAAGATGATCAAACAATCAAACAATGCAAGTACAAACTATTCTTTTTGATGAATAGAGATTAGTAGTATAGTTATCTAGCTTATGTGTGCATATATATATATATATATGCACGTATACATAGAATCTTTTCCCTTCTTTCTTTTCTCCTTTCCCCTATCCCAGTTGTTCTTTCCTTTTGCACACACTTCTGTGATATACAAAAGCGATTACATTTTGTTATACCTTTTCCTACAGTGAGGGTTAACAATTAAAGAATAAACCCCTGCTAATTTGCTAGGTGGTAGGCAATTATAAAATTTTTACAGATTGTGTCTTTGTTCTTCAGGACAAATAGGACACAGTTCATCTGCATGAAAATGTTTCACCTGGGCTGAATATCTGTGATAGATGATAACTTTAAATATTGAGATTACCCTCTAATTCTATGCTTCCCTGAGGATCATTCTCATTTGTGTGGGGCACATTTTTGCTGCCAAAGTAAACACAGATGAATGGATAAAGAAAATATGGTATTTATATACAATGGAGTACTACTCTGTCATAAAGAAGGATCAATTTGAGTCATTTGTAGGAAAATGGGTGCACCTTGAGACCATAATGTTAAGTGAAATAAATCAGACACACAAACTTATCTATCACTTGGTTTCTCTTCTATGAGAAACCAAAAGTATAAATAAAGAGCAAAATAAAAGGTAGATAATAGGAGACAGAGATAGACCTTTTACAAAAGAGAAGAGGAATAAAAGATAAAGGAGTGAGGGAGAAGAGGATGAAGGGAAGAAAAAAGAATGAAGATGTGTTATGTACATGTCCCAGCTCCACACGAGGAATGCAAACATGGGCTGCAAATATGTACTAACAGAAATTTAAAATCACAAAAAAATGTACAGTTATAAATATGTCTGTGTTATCTTTGTGTAGGAGAGATGACACCTTCTAAGAAAGATGGCCGCTGGGGGATCCAGGGAGAAAGGGAAGGAGAGAAGGTGTTGATTGGGGGGTGCACAGGATGCTGTAAAGAAGATTGGCCTCACTAATGTTTGCTGATCATAGATCACAGTTTTATCATTGAAGGTCCTGTAGAGAATGCTATGAAAAGCTTGAACTCTATTTTTTTGGCTCGCACACACACACACGTGCACACGTGCACAGTCTTCTGGATTCAGCAGGAGGTGGGAAAGGGCAAAGAGGACTGAAGAAGTCTTGGGCATCTCAGCTACATTCAGATCAAGATGCTGCTCTTTGCAAGTCCCTCCTTCAGGACATTGGGCTGCTGCTGCCTTTCCTGTGCTTCAAAACTGCAAAAAATGCAAAATTTGAATTTCAGACCACTGTTTGGAATTCATAATTTCAGTGTCCTCAGAATAAGAGGTTACTATTTGTGGCAAATGCTTCCCAAACCATTTCCAGCATTTCACAAATTTTTCTCAGCAGCTACCAATTCTACAGTTCCTTAATAGGAAAGGCAGGCTGGTGCGATGAGATTGGGCCGCTCTCCCGTATTTGTGTTCAGGATTCAACAACAGCAACTGACTAATGTGTATTTATTGTCTGCTTTATGCAGGCCCCAGAGAAAGACAAAAGAGGCTGGATCTCATCCTGCCAGATATTTCTGTTAAGAAAAACAAAAAGCAAATCCTTAGATGATTGGTGACAAAATGAAGCTCCATTTTCAAATGGGTAACAGTCAGGTTTGCTAGAAACACACATTCCTTCATCAGTAGTAGGACTGTTTCAATGGGCTACTTAGGGACCACCAGATTCATAAGTAGATGAACTCCTCTACAGCCTGACAGTTTAGAAAGAACTTCCACGTAAATCATTCTTATTTGAGCTTCAACAAAACCCTGTCTAGTAGTATAGTCTCCATTTCACAGCTAAAGAAATTGAGGTTTGAAAACGTTAGATAAATAACTCATCAAACAAAACCTCAAGAGTCAGGGCCTTGACAGGAATAAACATCACAAGTTCCTAACTCATTGAAGAGACTCTCCAGTCTGTGTCAGAAGATTCTAAAAGTGATTTTCAGGGAATAAGATTTCAGAAGTAGGGTATCGCCTTTGAAATAAAATTGAATGGCTTTGACTTTTTAAAATAGTTATGAGCAGTAACATGATATATTAAAAATGATGTCTGGCCTAGGTGTGCATGTGGAATTGGAATAGAGGGAAACTCAGAGAGGCTGACTAAGTAGTGCTGGAATAGCCAATGTGTAAGCTTAAACGGAGGATGAGAAGATGATGTAAAACGAAGATAAGACTATCGAAATGAAGTAGGTGTGCAAGGAGAAAACACGGAGGTTTAAGCAATGAAATGCATGTGGTTGAGGGTAAAGAAGAAGAGAATACAAGGTGATATGATTTCGAGCCTGGGGACAAGAGAATGGCAATTCAGTCGATGCAGATGTGACCTCTTGAGTTTCAGGCAGCCAAGCATTTCCAGCCCCAGAGGAGTGGGCTGGGAAGGTGCTTATGTAGCAGGCCTGTTATGGCTGGTGTATCAAGTTGAGCCAATGAAGTGAGTTATCCACTGGGAGGAGACAGGATGTGTCCAACCAGAGTTCACTTTTACAAAAATGATATTATAATGTTAGTGAATGTTTCTCTGGTATCAGAATAGCAATACCAGGACACTTTATCCAGTTTGCTGCTTTTTTTGGTGACAATATTTCTTCAAGCTGTGGGACAGGTAGAGACTAAAGATCTTTAATAACAAGACTTCCATAGTGAGAATGTGTAAAGTTTTCAATCTCCTTGCAGAAGAGTAGATGTAACTATTAAGATAGTTGGTACCTCTCTTGCTTCCCATGAGTAGCGTGGTTTCTGAATGCACCTTTAAAACATGTTACTGCTTAGACAGTAATAGGGAGCTTGACCATGTCAGTATAATAGGGACTTTTGAATACAAAGTGTTTTCAGTAGATTTCAATATAACAGTAGCTCATGGAAAAATTATCTTCTCATGTTCCAGTGTTTTCTATTTAAATAATAAGGAAATATATGAGGAATAGTATTTCAGTATTAACTGGGTATTAATAGTTTAATGTATGTGTATTGATGGTATTAACTAAGATTTTTGGCTTTTGATGAGTCATGGAAAGAAATCTGGGTTGGGTATCTTTTGGCAACATAAAGGAATCAGAATTCTCTGTCTGAATTATTTCACTTAACATTATGTCCTCAAGGTGTATCCATTTTCCTATAAGTGATTCAAGTTTATCTTTCTTTATGGCACAGTAGTACTCCATTATGCGTAAATAATACATTTCCTTTATCCATCCATCTGTTGATAGACATATGTGTTGCTGCCAAGATTTAGCTATTATGATTTGTATTGCTATAAATACTGGTATGTGCATATCACTATGATATGATGTCTTTAAGTCTTTGGGAAGGTAGAAGGGGAGTATCTGGGTCAAATGGAATTTCTAGTTTTAGAACTTTGAGAACTCTCCATACTGATTTCTATACTGGTTGTACTAGTGTACAGTCTCACCAACAGTGTAGAAGGGCTTCTTTTTTCTCCACAGCCTCTTCAGCATTTGTTATTATTTAATTTTTTGGTGGTGACTGCATTTCCTGTGGTAAGATGATGTTTGAATTTCTGTTTCTCTTTTGGCCAGCGATGTTGAGCATTTCTTCATGTACAGCGGCACCTCGGTTCATGAACTTAATTCTTTCCACAACTCTGATCACAAACTCAATTGGATAAGAACTGAATCAAATTTCAGTGTTGACTTCATGGGGAAATTTGATTCAGTTCTCATCCAATTGGGTTTGCGATCAGAATTATGCAAAGAATTAAATTTGTGAGCTGAAGTACCACTGTATTTATTGGTCATTCA
This sequence comes from Dasyprocta punctata, assembly GCA_004363535.1. Taxonomy (NCBI): domain Eukaryota; kingdom Metazoa; phylum Chordata; class Mammalia; order Rodentia; family Dasyproctidae; genus Dasyprocta; species Dasyprocta punctata. The sequence goes on along the minus strand of RJWM01017065.1, from coordinate 29,597 downwards.
TGCTTCTTCTTCTGTGAAGTGTCTATTCATTTTGCTTGCCTGTAGAGAGAAAAAAATAAGACAGATGCAGTAATAGAAAGTAAGGAGCTAGATCAGTCTCAATAGATGGAGAGAAGAAAGGGATAAAAATAATTGAAATGTGTTATATGTGTGTGCAAATTCCCACAAGGAATGTAAGCAGTATGTACTACACATATGTACTAATAAACTTTTAAGAAATCAGAATTTTAAATGATCTTTAATTTACCTGAATCCTGATGTATAAGACATGCAAGCAAAATTTTAATAAGAGCTTTTAGGTCCTTTTTTTCCAAATCTCTTTTGAGTAGCTGAAACTCATAGTTAAGCCAATAGCTGTAATCAGTGGCTTCAGGATGCTGCCTACCTCTTTTGTCTGGAATGAAGGAAAAGAGTGTGACCAATGACCTTCCAGGGTCTGGGTCAGGAGAGAAGCTAAGACCTCCTTCTTCTCTCCCACATGTGCCTCTTCTTGCTTTCAAGCAATACTTCTTCCTTCTAACATTGCTAGGTAGTCTGCTTTGGAAACTGTTACACTTCCTATCCTAAAGTATATTATGGACACACACACAGACAGAATCATCAGAGCTACTGTGAAAGACAGCAATAGGATATAGTAAAGAGGCCTAAAATGAGGATTTCCACTGGGATTTTTCTAACTTACCTTGAAGCTTTATCCTAGTTGTCTGACTTTGGATTCTCCATTCCTGTTTCCCCATCTCTAAAATAAACAGTTGGTATAGAGGCTGCCTCTTTCAGTTTCCTAATATTGCGTTATCATATTCTATTTAACTTTTGCTAGAAAATCATGGTACTTCCTGTACCTTCAGAGTGCTCAGTAAACTGCTGTAAACTGTATTATATTGACAGTATAAAAGGCACCTTACTAAGCATTCAGAAGTATCCCCTTTTTTCTATCCTAGGACATGAAGTCAACTTGAATAGACTCTATGTCATGTGACTGTCACCTCTCTTACAGCTTGGGAGTTTCATGTGTGGAAAATAAGTATAATTTTTTTTCAAAAGGGATAAAGCTTTGGAGGTTCAACTGGAGGCACTTTTCTTTTTTATTTCAAGGAAAAACAATGTCGTTTTTTTCCAATAGACTAACACAATGCTAAAATATTTCCATGCAGTTTAGGTTGGGCTTTAGGGCTGGAGGAATGTAGAGAATGAGTCTTAATAAAGTCTATGCTTCTTCTTGCACAGTGGGATGGGTACAGCTGCTCCTATGAATCTAAAATAAATAAATAAAGACTCATTGTTTAATTATTCATTTGCATACTGTCTCGAAGTGATGAGAGTGAAGGCTGCTGAATAATCTATTCGAATCAAACTGTCACTGTACTTTTTAAGCCTTAGCTCCTTCTCCACCTCACCTGGGAAGTTTGCTTTCTGGGCTGGCAGCTGTCCAATTGTGAGATCATGCTGTCCTTGACAGCGGCAGTGTTGAAGGTCTGAGGAGTGAGTGTGGAAGGGAGGGAGAGAGGCTTGGGTGCCCGTGTGCATCCTCCCAGACTCCTGCAGGGGAGCATATGCCCTGTGCAAGGCAAACCCATGACTTCCCCTTCTGGATCCTGTACTCTGTAATTCTAGGGCAAATCACCATCCCTTTGGTTACCTTTGAAGCCTTTTCTTTTGAACCAAAGTTGAACTCTTCCAGAAGATTCCCTTCCCAGAGTTTAAAGCTTGCTCTGATCTGTCCCCAATTCTCCGCAAGCTTTTTTCCAGTGCCTGGTTTTGTAGCCTTCAGTTACAGGACGCAGGTGTTATTTTGCTAGCAGCTAAATCTGGTCCCTTGATAACTACCAAAGGCAATGGATTCCAACAGGGGCTGCCGTGGCCTTGGGCTGGTTGTGTGGTCAGATTACTAATAGCTACCTCTGATGTTTGTCATAAGTGCCTAGGAATGAAGATTTTCTGGTCTTGGACCCTTTTTCTATCTCTCACACAAATCTGAAGTTGCGTATAGCTGGATAAATCCACTTGCTTACCTGTCATTAATTAGGCCCCATTTTTTTTCTGAGTTTCACCTTCTTCATCTAATAAATGAGGGTGATATCTGAGGTCATCGCCAGCTCTAAAACAGTAGCATATCACGAATTCACAATTTTAGCTAATTCTGCTACCAAGTTTTTGCTCCAATTCCATCCACTTCAAGAGGCTTCTTTGTTCAGGCTACTCTGCCTCTGTGGAAATTAATTTCCCCCGGGTGATATCATCCTACTGTATATTCTATTATAACCCTCACCCCAGACCACTATGTGTGTTAGAGCTTGGATCTGTGTCTGCCTTCCTGACTAGACTGTTAACTCCTGGGTATCAGAGCTACTCATGTCTTATTTATCTTTCCATTTCTCCTCATGCTGTTCACATTGCAGCCAGGCAGTCAGGATGTGTCTGAGCTAAACAGAGCTTCTCACTTAAAGCCACAAGGAAAATCATCTGTAAGCAAGGCCTCAGGAATTCAACAGCTGAAATCTCAATGCCTTTTAACTTGTTGAGAAACCTGGCAATTGAGGAGGTGGTTAGCTCCTTGCTAACTGCCAGACCAAAGTTAATTAAAGGGACAGCTGGCTGCAAGAAATCTAGTTCTTTATTGCATTTTTAAAGTTTTATAACAAATAAGGTTATTTTAATTCCTGCCAGATTAATGAACCCACAGAGAATTGGCCTATACAGATATCCCAGAGATTGCAAGTCTTGGTATCCATGGAGAACAGACAATTGATGTCCTTTTGACAATGGTGAGGAAGAAAATTCAAAATGGTATCATCCAGTGTATTCCTCAGATCTTTGTTGAGTCTGTAATAGGTTCATAGTATTGCAGACATACAAACCTGAAAAGAGCATAGCTTCAACTCTCAAGAAGTTTATGATTTCTAGAAGGTTATAAGAAATCACTTACATGACTCCACTGTAAGGATGAGTTTAGTAAATTTGATGAGGAAATGAGAAATTATTGGGTGTGGAGGACAGAAACTTCAGATTTGATAAGAGGAATTCGAGAAGGCTTGTTGAACAAAGTAGAATTTACGAGTGACATTGCGGATAAACAATATTTTAGTAAATAGGGGAACTGTCTGAGCAAAGTAAAGGAATGGGAAAAATCTGGAACATAGCAATAATGGTCCAGTTTATCAGAACAGAAGTTAGAGTAACAAGAACTAAGAGGACCTGTGTGGGAGACTCATGCTGTGAAGGATACTGAATTCCAAATGGGTGACTCGTGTTGAAATTTGTGAGCAATAGGATGTTAAAAATGATTCTGATCAAAGAAGTGAATATTTTAAGTCAATGATTGGCAAGTTATGGCCAGTGGGCCCCAAATAGACTGCTGTAAAATTTTATTGGAGTCCAGCCTTGCCCATTCATTACTTCCTGTGACTGCTTTGAGGCTATATGGGAGAGCTGAGTGGCTGTGACAGAGACACATAGCCATGTGGCTTATGGAGCTAGAACTGTTTACTACCTGACTTTCTACAAAAAATTTTTCCTGGCTTCATAAAAATATCATTCGTTCAGTCATTCATTCATCTATCGATCCACTCATTCATGCATCCATTCATTCATTTATTGATAGATTACTTCAGCAAACATTCAGGATGTACTGAGTGTGAGGGATGTGTTCTGGTATTTTCCCCTATTATTATGAAGTTAGAGCATCTCTCAGATTGTCCTTTAGAAGCATTCAGAGAATTTATATTTTTGTGTAATTCATTATTAGACATGTAACTTCTTCAAATACTATGCAAAATGTCCTCCTTTTTAACAGTTTTGGTTGATATTATCAAGGCTAAATTTCAAGCAATATTTATATCAATGAATCAGGTACAAAGTGATAATATAAGGTTACAAATTAAATAATAGAGGAGCCAAAGTTACTATCAGTTGAAGATGGAGAGTCTCATTCCATTGTGTAAGCAAACTGTAATGTAGCACCCTTCTTGATAACAGCTTGAATCAACTATCCTTTAAGTAAAGATGGAAGCAGAAGGGACAGGTATGGGTCAGTCTTCTCAGAGCCTTGTCACCGCCACTTCTGCCACTTTTTTTTTATTTTAAAGAGGATAAAATCAAGGAAAATAAAACAATAAAATCAATCAAAACAAACTAGTGTGAGTGATATAGGACTTCAAAACACTACAAAATCAATGATAGTTACCATAATGCTTTTTGATGTCTTCAAAATAGCTGCAGATACCTTTAAACATAGTAAAAATCAAACAAAACAGAATAGAATAGAAACAATAAAAACAAAACAATGAGTGCAGTAAAGGACTTCAAAACAAGTCAATAGTAAATACAAAATGGCTACTATATCTTGCTATTTTGAAATAATTGCTGATACCATTGGATTTAACATAATCAAACAAAACAAAAGAGAATAAAACCCAACCCAACAAAACAATGAAAATGATATAGGACTTCAAAACAAGGCAATAGGGAATAAACAATGGCTACAACCCTCAGAAGGAGATTCTACCGTGGATGTCACACTGTGTGCCACTATCCTCTGAACCTGTGATCAGACCACTGGCCCTAGACCTGCAAGGTCAGTGAAACACCGAAGCACCACAGGCATCCAATTGTATTTCACCTCCATAGTTATCATCATAGCCTGTGTTTCTCTGGATCAGCTGGATGCTTATGGGGGGTGGGGCAGGGATTGGCTCTTCTTGTTTGCCAGCCCACACAACAGAAGGGGCTGGGGTCTGTCTGTCCCCACACTGGCATTGGCCTGCACATCGCACTGGTTCCCAGATGGGACTTGCTTCCCGGTATGGCTTTGTTCTCTCTCCCGACAGTATGCAGATGGCACTGACTCATGGGGAAAAAGCTTGGATCTGGCTGTCCCCGGTCTGGCAGGAGTCCATGGGTGGCATTGGCTCCCCGATGAGGCTTGCTTCCTGGTGTCCACTTCTGCCACTTCTGCTGGATCTTGTGACTGCAAACTATGAAACACAAAGTAGTCCCATGACAACTGCATTAGTTTCTTAGAGCTACCATAACAAACATGATGTCTGGGAGGTTTAAGCAACAGAAATTTCTTTTCCCACAGTTCTGGAGCCTGGAAGTCTGAGGTCAAGGTATGGGGTAGGTTTGGTTTCTTCTGGGACTTCTCTCCTTGACTTGTAGATAGCTGTCTTTTCTGTACATGCTTGCATGATCTTTCCTCTTTGTGTATCTGTGTCCTGATTTTTTTTTTTTTTTGCATTAGGAAACCAGTGAGATTCGATTAGTGTCTACCTGTATGACCCTTTTAATGCTTCATTACCTCTTTAATGCTCCTATATCCAAATACTGTATAGCTGTATTCCAAGACTCTAGAGGTTAGGATTTCAGCATACAAATTTTAGGGGGCTACAGAATTCAGCCTACAAAATGCACCAGTTTGTAGAATATGTGCTTTGTTTTTATTTGTATATATGAATTAAATTTGTATGATAACTATTTATGAAAACCACATTTTACAAGTAATACTAACCTCAGTCCCAGTATGAGCAAAAAATCATGACCCTGTGGCTATAGAACAAACAAAAATCAGGGCACTTGTGTATCAAAACAGTACTTCTATTTGTTTACCATCCTCAGCAGAAGGAGACCTCCAGCCTCTCACACCCAGTTAGTTCAACTATCTAAAGAGCATTTCTGGTCAGGTCTTTCACTACTGTAGACTTTTAAAAGGAGGCGTTTATCCCTAGTTTACCTCTGGACCTTAGAGCCTAACTCATTGCCTGGTGAATAGAAGACACTCAGTAAACGTTTATGAAAAGTGAGATGCAAATACATAAAATAAGTTCTGTTCCAGTTCCTGATTTGCATAAGTGACCTCAACATGTAGCCACCCAGAACAATAGGCGCTTTCTTATTCATCAGTTCTGTGAGTTAGCGATTCCAACAGGGCTCAGCAGAGATAGCTTGGACTTGGTCTGCATGCCTAGACCTTGGCAGAAGAGTTGAAGGTCTGGTATGACTTGATGGCTGAGATTTCTTCATATATATAGCTTAGGCCTTGGCAGAGGTGGCTCCACAGTGCCACCTGAAGCTCCTGCTCAGATAGCCTGGTCCTCAGAGCTGCAGGGGAATCAGACTTTCCTTTCCTGGTAGCTAAGGGGCCAAACACAAGTACTGAACCTTTATGGCCCAGGCTCAGACATCACACCACATCTTAGCCACTATATTATATTGGTCAGTTTCACAGCCCTACTCAACTCAAAGAAGAGTGGAATCAGACTCTGTCACTTGATGGGAAATGGAATCTCATAAGATATATGAGAAATGTGGAATGGGATTACTACTGTGTGCACATTTGGAAAATAAAATTTTCCATCAAAAAACCTAAACAACAAGTACAGTATAGAATTCTTTCTAGTCACCAAATGTCAAAGGGGCTTGAGGATAAATACTGAATTTTTCATCTCATGTCAACAATAGGGAAATGGTTGAGTAGACCCTGTATTGACGCTATTCAGTCATCAAAAAGCTGTTTACAAACATGTGTAATGACAGGAAAATGTCAGGCATATTATAGGTTAAGCTAGATTAGAGAAAGTCGATTGATTTACAAACACAATCAGGCTTTCTATTAGTTTTCTTCCTGAATTAAACTCCACTACCTAGAATTATAGGCCATTCTTCTCCAGCAGGTTTTCTTCACGGAGGAGCCAGAATATGTGCACAGCAGGCAAACAGATCCTGGAGAAAGGCCATTCATACATTGAGGTTTTAAACCCACAGACTCTACCCACTTGGATATGTGGGCCAAGGGACCAGTGACTGTCAGATGGGCCAGTCAGATGCATCACTTGTCTTGCTTAGGAGATGGGCTCAGTGACCTGGAGCTTCCTGAAATAAGTCATTGCCTCCACAAAGGCATAAGGTTGTATTTTGTTTGGCACAAACAGTGGTTGAAGAATATTAGAGAATATAAGGTTAAAATCTAGAATTTTGACTTCTTTCATTAAATGTTTGGTGTGCATTCCTGTATAGACATGAGTTTCTAGAAGGAAGTTGTAGGGGTCATTGGTCCATGTTATCTCCTCAACACTAGTGTAGGTGTTTGCAATTTGTTAGTCACACTTGTACTCTCCTTTGAATAGAAAGCTAGGTCAGGAACACCTCATGTTTCAAGAGCAGGGCGTTTTCTTCAGGGAGAGGTGGACATTTAATGAATGTTTGATATGAAAGTGTTGACTTTCTTATTCATTGAGGTCACCTGCCTGCACGTGTAGGTGTTTGAAGTGTGACCATTCTGGGGACATCAGGAGAGCAGTGCTGAGAGCCACTGGGAGTGGGACAGGGGGTGGAGTGGGTAACAGAACCCAGGGAAAATGGGCCTCACAACCCAGGACCAAACTGGGTGAGACTGAGGGGAGGCAAAATTGTAAGAGTATGTGCTGCCACCCTTCTGTTGTCCTCCAAGAAGGCCTAAGGAGGGAGACCTTCACCCTGGTAAAAAGCCGAGCCTATCAGCGAGGCTTGGTTAGGTTACATAAACAACCAAATCTTAGTGTCTTGAGGCAGCAGGTTTTATTTCTTCCTTATGTTACAAATGTGTCTGTCATGTGTGAGCTGGAAGCTCTGCTTCATGTTATTGCCACCCCAACACTTCAGCTGACAAAGTAGATACTACCTGGGTCAATCCGAGTAGTTGTAATATGTATCTGTATTAGCTATGTATAGTGTGTATGTGGGTATATACTATATATATATATATATATATATATATATATACTTGCATTTTTTTATCCATGTATAACATATATATAATATGTATATGTATATATGACATGTCTTTTATATATATAATAGATCACTACCTTAATGCACTTGACTGGTGTATTTTTTCCTGAGGGAATGTATTGGTATTGTTCCCTGAAAGACTTTAGAGGTATTCAAACAGACATTTTAATCTTCCAGGGGAATTTTAGCTACTAAAATGTCACATCTACTGTCATCGAGATTTAGAATGCTTTTTATTTTTAAAATACCTCGATATGATTTCTCCTTGTAGAGGGAACGTTATTTATTTTAAAAGTTTTCAAACAGACATAGAAGTATATTGCCCAAAAATATGACCTGCTGCTGAAGTTGTTTGGCTTGCCTGGATGCTTGCTTTCTTTCACTAAGGAGGAATGATGAGGAGTATTTGTATATATTCATTAAACACAAGACATAGAAGACACAATTATGTCTTCTATGTTACTAAAGTTCTACATGTCAGAGAAAATAGATGCCAAAACAGTTCTATATTGTTAATGTACCATTGGCAGTGCTTTTATTTTCATCAAAGAATCAAAAATCTTTTTTAACTCTATTTATGTTTTATTTATCCTGTTAAAAAACGATAAATGAAACATATTGCTACAATCTGTTTTTATAAATATCTTCTCTTCTGAAATATGTAATCCATAATAATACAATTATATGACCTTCCCAAGTCAGACTCCATGGAAGAAGACCCAGCCCAGGGCTCAAAAAACAAGATTTCAACTCAGTTTTGTTGGTTATCTTGTAATACATGACAGGTGTTGGTCTGAGTTTTATATATGCGTGGATTTCTGATGACTAGTTTTGTATAAGTATAAAAAGTTTGGTTTAAAGGCAGGAATAAAGATGGTCTCAATAGAAGGAACTATACAATCAACTGTCCTCTTGAGAAAGTAGAATGATGTTAACAAATGCATAATCTCCCAAACATCCTCACCTAGCTTTCGGGCTTCTTGCAACTGGGCTGTTCTGAGTCTCTCCTCCAGCAGGGCCAGCCCCTCAGTGGTCTTCTATGACAGAAAACTGGCTGAGTTTCCCCCAGAGAAAAGAAATTCCATTCACCCCATGCAGCAGGAGACCGCAGGTCTTCTTTATTTAATGTTATGTGCCTTTTTTTAATCCCAGGATCACTGAAGGACTTCACAAAGAACAAAGAAATATATGTAAATCATGGAAAGCAGGTTACCCCACTCTATAGACAGAAAAATTTACACAAAAGGCAATGTCTTCAGTATAACAAGTAATATTTTCAGGCAGAAATATTGATTCTAGTGGAGTAATCTGATTAAATCACAATTCATAGGCATTTTTTTTTTCTTTTTGGCTTCTTCAAAGTTAGCCTTGCAATTAAATCATAATTATACTTTCCTCTTTAGTGGTACCTTTAATCTAGGGAACAGAAAGTGTTTTACAAACATTAATTAAGTATCACAACACCCTTGTGAGGAAGGTAGCAACTATTCTCTTCTTAAATGCGGTGCCATGGAAATGAGGAATTTAGTAACTTATCCATGATCGCGATGAGAATTGTTGTTTAAAGTTCCATATGGCTGAAGTCTCTCTGTGATCTTACATTTCATTTGAGAAGACTTTTAAATTCATTAATAACTTGGTTTTATCAGCATTTTGTTATTTTAAAATTTTGATCTATGCTTTTGCAGATTCTTTTCATTATTCTAAATGCTGAGTTTGAGATTAAATGGGAAAGGGTTCTTCTCCATTTTTATTGATTAAAGTGCTCCAGATATCTCAGAGCGCTTTGTCTCTCAGCAAACTTTTTATCACACTTGATTAACGTGATGCACACATTTAGTAAAGTAGTGATAAATGCAGTAAACACATCCATCCATACAGTAAAGTGCATAGAGAAAGTGCACATGTCATGAATGTAGGCTTACTGTTTATCTAGAAAGTGAACAGTCCTAGGTACCAGCAGAGCCTTCTAAGCAACCAGTACCCCTTTACTCACCTTGTGCCCACTTCCAATCACCATCCCCTAAAGGTAACCTGTAGCCCTCATCCTATCAGCATACAGTTGGGCCTGAGTCTGTACTTCAGATTCATTGAATCACACTGTAGATACACATTCATGTCTGTGGTCTTTGAGTATTATGTTTATGAGATTCATCCATGTTGCTGTCTACAATTTCAGTAAGTTCATTCTCATCACTGTAGGGTATTCAACTGTCTAAATATTCTTCTTCTTTATTTGTTCTACTATTGATGAACAATTGAGTTGTTTCCAATTTGGGAAGAAATGAGTAAGATATAAGTATTATTTTCTTCTTCATTTGGGTTGAAATAAATCAAAGGTCAGCTGTCCAGATGCATTACAAAGGCATCAAGACAAATGCGTGATGTATAGTAAGGAGTTGCTAGATGTTATCTGTGTTTCTTTTAAGAGGATTTTGGAATGGTTTTCAAATTGCAGGGCTAAGGGTAACCATAATTCTTTTCTTTAAACCTAAAAATATCATCTTGACTATTGGTAGGCTCAGTTCAGAAAAGGCAGTTTGGAGAAGTGGCAAGAGCACAAGTTCCAGGTCTGCCAGAATGTGAATTCCAACTCTAATATCTAATAAGTGTGTGACCTTGACCACCTCAATCTCCCCCAAGTCCAATTCCACTTCCTTCAATCATCAAATGGTCTCTCAGATTGATGAAAAATATGAAGTCAAATATACAGCATTAAGTAGGAACTTAGTGCGTAGCATATATTATTAGATATTTTCTGATCTTGTATGAATCTAAATCCTACCAAGTAGTCTCTCTGACCTGAATTATTAAGAAAATATTTTTGAAAAACTCAATAAATAGCTGTACATTGAATATAGAAACATTTATATACAAAGAGACCTCCCACACTAAAGACACATCTAAATTAAGGATTTCTTCATTTCTTTTTGAGATATATTAATGATGAATATGCAGTGTTCCATTTATTTAATCTTGGCCTCTCTGAAAGAGATTATCACAGATATAATCAAAAAACAGATCAAATATCATTATACTTTAAACAGCCTGACTTATTGGAGGGTTCAGGTTGGGAAATTGTTGGCTTTAAGCTCAGAATTCTGTGGAAGTGGGAGCCTGGACAGAAGGCTGCTATGGAATTTTGTGTTTATTGGATCCTAGATCAAAGACCCTCTTGTTAAATGATATTTTGTAGATGAAAATGATTGGGTTGAACTGAAGGGAAAAGAGAGATATTTTTTCTGATTGATTCCCATTAGGCTATTTGCCAATAAATACCTCTCCTACATAATCTTGAATTGTCACTAGAGAGTCATTTTTCCAAATTTATGACCCTTTGTCACTACCTTGTTTGATTCTACCTTTTCCTATGTCAGGAATGGCAAACAGTTGTACAAACTGGGACCCGGGTGTTCTTGACTCCTCTTTCTCCCTACACTCAGTCCAACAATTCCTGCCATTTTTCTGTTCAAAATTTGTCAACCCACTCATGTCTCTCCATCCCATAGCCACACTCACAGCACAGTCTGCCAGTGTCATCCACCTGGAGCACTTCAGGACATCTCAGCAGCTATCTTTGCCCTTCTGGAATTCTATCACCGTATTTCAGTTAAAAGTCATCTTTTAATATAACAAGTCTGATCGGTCCAATTTAAACCCCCTTAATGATGTCACATTGAATTTAGGGTAAATATGGCCCTTCTCTCTTTTACATTTTTCATATTTTGGTCACACAAGCCTCCTTTGTGGTCCTTGAGTGGATTTATCTTTCCATTGCATGCTTTGATGTACACAGTTATTTTTGTAGTCAATGCTCACTAATTGTTCAGGTCTCAGATTTGACATATTTATTCAGGAAAACACAATCCATGTATTTAAATGACTGGATTCCTCCGTGGTATATACACACCAGCATTCTTACTTATGATACCATTCTTACTTAGAATTTTGCATCTAATGCTTATTTTCCCTACAAGCTCATACACTTTATGAAAGCAGTGATGCCAACTACTTTGCTTACTTAATGTATCTTTATTGCTAAGTATATTGCAAACATTACGACTACCTGAGTCATGTGTTTCTGTAGGATAGGATTAGATTGTGCGTATCTCCAGAGGAAATAGTGAGCAAACTTTATCTCCTCAAAGATGTTGAAATGATATTTTAAAACAGTGAAGTCAGTGAAGGAAATTATCAGTGTTGCTTGTGAAACTAAGAATAATCAACTCACTGGGCATGGTGGTGCATGCCCGTAATATCAGCATTCCAGAAACTGAGGCAGGAGGATTGCTGGGAGCTCAACCCCAGTCGGGGTACATTGTGAAACCCTGTCTCAAAAACCAAGCAAACAATAACAAATCCTACAAAAGGCGGTAAAATTTTTATGCCGAGCCTTACTTTTATCAGTTTTTCTTGATTTATTTTGCTATGAATAAATCAGGCTAACTTCATCATACAAGTTAAGGAAAAGTAGCAACAAAATACGATGTCTTTTGGTCTTTGATAACTTAATACTAACATAAAGCAGAAAAATACGCCCCAAAGGAGCACCTTTCCCAAACTGTTTATTCCAACCTCTTAACTGGCTTTGTTTAGAGCACTTACAATAAAGCCACCTGCAAGCCAAGCTGTGAAACTTCCCTCTCTTCTACCTCATCAACTCCGTGCAGCATCATTCCCCAAAGCACAGGTCAGGGACCACCCTATTTATAGTCAGCTGGGCTTCTTAGAACAAGTGCACATTCCCGCTCCCATCAAGGGCCTACTGAATTAAAACCCTTGGAAGATGAGGACCTAGAAGCCATGTTTGTAATGAGAAACAAACTCTCGCAAACCATCACTCTAGGACTTAGCCTCCATAGGCTTAGGAACCGACACCAGGCATATAGAATGGTAACTTTGGGGAACATAGAATTACAATGTGTGCACGTCTTCTTCAGAAGAGTCTCTCCATCATCCCTAACCTTGCAGTAAGCCTGTATTGCTAAAAGGGTAGGAGCTGTAGAAACACAACACTAACAGGGCCTGAAAAGACTATTTGTCTAAACTCTGCACTTCAGATGGTATTTATGCCCAAACCACATAGGACTGCTAGTGGTTTGTTTCCTCCCTGAAGATGCTTTAGGAAAAAGAACCCATTAATGTATCTGGCTTTTATCACTGAATCAGGGAATTTTTAAGTGATCTTTCAACTTGACTAAAAGCTTTTGACTTTCTTCCCTAAAGCCCATTCTTTTGTTTGGTTGTTTGTAAACACGGAGAACAAAGAAAGTAGGCACCACCTTAAAGCACTGGTAGACGTCCCATCATCCCTCAGGACTGATGCTAGACAGGACTCACTCTCAGACTCATGGAGTTGGAAGAAACTTTAGGTGTCACATAAGTTGGACCTCCTCATTTTACAGACAAGTAAGCAATTGCATGAATTAGATACTATTCAGTTATAAATTTTGACAGATTTATGGGTATTTTTCAACACCCCAAATTAAATTTTATCCTGGGCTATATTTTTTTCAAGGTGCAGTTTGAAAACATCTGGTCCATCTTAACTCAGAGTCAGTTTAAACCCTTCTCTGTTGCCTTCTGCCCCTATGAGCTCATCACACCACTTGGGAGACCTGAGCTTAGATGAGAAGTGGCACAACGCCTGGCACATAGGAAGTAGGTGCTCAGTTGAAAAACTCATGTGCTTATTGTTGGTTCCATTTTTGAAAAGCAATTTGGCAACATGTATCCAAAGCCCATGCCTTGGCAATCCTACTTGCTGTAGTAAAACCAGAGCAATTTCTTAATCTGTGTGTAAAATTAAGAAACCTACTGTATAGTTGCTCACTGTTAGTTTCACGTATGCTCCCCTTAGAGAGGAACTCAGAGTAACATGAACACAACACTGCACAGCAGCCCTGCCGTCCTTTGGCAACCTTCTGAGAGAATTTAATCACACCTATTTCAGTCATAAGAAGAGGAAAACTAGCAAGGTTAGTACTGAGTCAATTGTCTATTTAATGTAGATGATGTGCAAACCCCAAGCTTATTCACTTCATCTTTGCTATAACTCTGTGATGCAGATACAATGCGATCCATATTTCAGAGATTAAGCACCTTAGGCATCTTGTGGCAGGTGGTGGAGTGGCATATCACATAAGTAGTGATTCAGTCAGCATTTGAACAGAAGTTGGCTTAATTCCACTGCCAACCACTCAAGTCTGTAACTTATGTCTGTGTAGGGTTTTTTTTTTATATAAAAAAATTGTGCTAGAGTCACATCCCAGACTACCTGAGTTACAAAGGTAAAAGACTCCACCTGTCATAATTATTATACTTTGCCATCTCCTTATACCCCTTGTATGGGCTTTCTTACTAAAAAGAAAATACTATACCCATGCTGATCTCAATCTATTATTGTTGTCCTGTTTTCATTCATCAAACTTCTGTGCATCTTTGAATTGCCTCAGAGAGGGGACTACCCCTGTAAGAGACCCTGATGTAGAAACCTAATTAGGTATAGCTGCACTTGAATATTTGCTTTGCTTACTAATGCTTGGAGATCAGCTTCCTTCTTCAAGGCAGCCAAGCTTCTGAGGCAGCCAGAGACTGCAATATAAATACAGGGAGAAAGGGAGGAACATCTTGGAAAACTTGAAGGTCTGATACTTCCCAGACATGCTCTAATCTGCTCTTGACCTCTCTCCAAAAGGAGTGGATTCCTTTCCAGGATTTGTGTGCCACAATGTGAGCCTTCTAGAGCACATCCTCTTTAGACCTTAGCCTAGGACAGCATTTCTGGACTTTGCATTGCTACCTGCTAAGAGAGGGACTGGGGTTTGGGGCTTGAAGTGCAGCACCTTCATCCCAGCAGCTCTGGGCCTCAATGCTGCTTTCTTCTCTATCTGCATCACCAGAATGGGTGGGAATTTGTTTGTGCCCCAGGTAATGCACGTTGTTTACCAATGTTCACTAATTACATCCTCCTGTTTCTAAGCAGCCCTCCCTTATAAGGAATCCAGGAGCTTAAACAGTCTCTCTTTACATTTAATGGCAGAAAAGGTTGAGAAAGATTTGGGTGATGAAAGACTCTGCCCAAAGCAGCAAAGGAGGAGAGCAGTGCCAGACAGCTCAGCTCCTGGCATTTCTAGTCTATCTGGCTGATCACCTCCCGGCTTGCAAGAAGGCGCTTCTCAGGCCTCTGGTGTCCTTCACCCCAGCTTCCATTCTGAGACAGACAGACAGCCTGCTTGGAAGAGGGGTCAACCGTCTGGGTGACGAGGCGGTAGCTTCCAGAAAGGCCGTTGCTTTCTCCATAATGATGATATTCAACCTCACAGTTTAAGTGCTTGTCTCAAAATATTTCCAGTTGAATATGAGCCAAATGACAAAAATGTTTTTTCTAAAAAATAAAAAAAACCCTCAAAAACAAAAACATGGGCTTCTTGTCATCCATCACACTAGCTGCTTCAATGTCTGTTCAGTCAGTAAATTATTCTTTCTGATCTTCATTTCTGATGATATCCAGATGGCCTGAAAGTCAGTCTTTTCAGTGAGAGTGAAATTCCCTGTGAAGTTAAAAGCCAGTAGCCATCGCTTTCAGATGGCATGGGTAGGAAACTAGTGGAATGACATATGGGTTATTTGCACCCATTTCATAGTAAGTGATATATAAATAATTACAGACTGTAGAGTCAGCTTTGGGTTGGGCTTCATTGTTAACTCCTAAAAGGAGACTACACCTTTCCCCCTAAATTATAAGCCACTAGTAAAAGCCAAAGTCACCAGTATTAACTCTTGTATTTCTTCCAAATCATCTAGAATGCAACTGTCATATTGATGGGTTTAAAGACATACTTCTTAGTCTACCACAAGTAATTTCTGAGAGCTTTGACTGGGTCATGTTATGAAATATGGTATTTAAGACTTTATTCTGTTTCTTTTTAAATGTTATCTGAAAATGGATAATTAAAAATGATAGTAGCTTATAACATTAATGTAATTTTCTGTTGTCACCATCCCTTATTAGACATTTTAAAGAAAATAATACTTCTGTTTTTCAAAATGAAGATAGCAATATTACCATCCATCTATTGAGTGTTTATTCTGTTCTAGGTGTAGTAGTAGATCCTTTCTTTTATTATCTTATTTACTTCTTTTGGGGACCTATTAAATGGAACAGTGTTATCAACCATATTTTATAGATACAGAAGCAGAGGTTCAAAGAATTTCAATAAAAGTTGCATAAATTGTAAGGCTCACCAAACCCAAATTGTAAGGCTAGTGTGCACCTCTAATTGCTCTGTTACCTGGTTTACCAGATTAAAAACCTCCATAGATTATGCTCATGCCCAAGAAAGAAGGCTAAGCAGCTTTGTTCCACCAGATGTGCCTTTATTGCTCAAAGTCAAACCGGAGCAGGTGACACTGCATCCCTCACCCAGACACAGATATGTTCATACCAGATTCCCAAAAGCAGGTGTTAAATAAAATAGATTCCATGTAAGTGCCACAAAATTAACTAAAGCTTGAAAAAAGCAGGAATATCTCCAAATAAACCAGTGTTTTCTCCAGCCTTGATTTATAGCGGTCAATCAGAAAAGGCCCAGTCACCTTGAACTAGTGTGATAGGAAGTTCCCTCTGCTTCGGTCCTAGGGGAAGGGGACTAAGGTCACCGCGTGTTATCCAATCCACTTTTTAGTCTTTCAGTTCCTGTACCTGCTCCAGCTGTTCCATAAAACCCACTGTTTTGCCAGGCCCAACAGAGTCCCTTTCGGTATTTTTTTTTTTAATCACATATCTTGTAAGGTCACTAATAAAAACCAGTTCGATCTATAGAGTTAGCTGATTAAAATTTTTATCTTTTGACACAAGTTAGTAGCTGTGATTTTCTTATTGGCTTGGGGAGAAGACCCTATATAATTGTTCATGATATGTTAATACTTAGATACAGAATTTCAGAAATGCACTTAGTTGTGAAAATCAAATAAGTAGGAGCATTTTTAAAGTACTAGAGAGAGGGGTAGGGAAAAGAACATCAACTTGGATATGCTGTCATGTAAACACAGACTACTCCAAAACACGTTACCCCCTCGAACTTCTCATTTCTTCTCTCTCTCTCTCTGCCTTGCTTTTTATTTTTCATTCTCATTTTTAAATACTTCTTCTCACTCTCTATCTGAATATAAACAACTTTTCTCTTCAGCTCACCAGGCTGTCGTACACTCACACCAGCCTGAGAACTTGCTGGCCTTGCTCTCACCTGCCACGGTCAGTTTGAAGTCACTTCCTAGGTCTTTGTTACTCAGAGTGGTCTGTGAGCCAGCAGCATTAGGCATTGCCCGGGAGCCGGCTAGAAAGTTGCAGGGCTGTGATAGGCCAGAAGAATCAGACTCTGCCTTTCACAAGGCCTTTCCCTTTCACAAGGGAATTCATATGCACGGTAAGTTTGAGATGTGTCACCGCCCCAGAGGAATCTAATAGGTGTTTCTTCCTAGAACAGAATCCCCACTGAAGGGGAGAAGAGGTTTGCCGCACAACGGTGGTATTAGGGTCCTTTTTAGTTACTCAGTTAGGACCAGGGATTGTGTGTGGGAACGGAGATGTGTGTTATTGCAGGTGATGGAAGGAAACCACGTCGTACAGGGAAAGCGTCTGCTAAGAACCCTGGCTACCGTTTTACTGCCATGACTGACTGACAAGGTTCATTCAGCTACTAGCCAAACTTCATTAACCAGAACTCCATATTTAACAGATATATAACTGGCATTTTTAATGATGATCTCATTAAAATGATTAAATGGGATCCAAAAATCTAAGTCATGAAAGACTAATGAATTATATTAATTATGGTTCTCTTGTTTATAATATCATCTTAAAAGTCAGTTTCCAAATGTCTTCAAATGCAAAAAGTATATTCTAGTCAAAATTTTATGCACATTTAACCCCAGTGTTTGTTGCATGAAGGGGACCTGCTTGCTTTTTTTCCTGAGAGTGGTTTTCTGGAGCGAATGATTATCCTACAAGTACTCTATCTTAAGTAGTTTTCCCCGACCACTCTCTGGAAAGCTGCCTTGTTTCCACACCAAGTAAAAGTGTCCCTAGCATGAGTTCCTAGCACACCACCGCCAGCATTCCTGGCATGAACTTGTGTGACTCTCATCTTCCGGTCTTATCACTGGGCTGACTGGCTGGGTGATGGGGCCGTCACCCAACTCCAGTGGGTCTGTCTTGCCCTCTGTGAAATATTAAAGAAGTCAGGACTCTATAGGCTCTAAGTTCTCTTCTTTTGCACACCAATATTCAAGTGCCTGTCAGCAGAATATTTCAAGATAGAGTGGATGTGTTGGGAAAGATTTAAACAGATTCAGTTGGGTTACACCCTGTGCCTCAAGTACTTTCGTGTATCTGAAGTCTTCATTTCCGGTGCCACCTTTCTTCTCCTGGAAGCATGTCCCCTATCGGACCTCAGATCAGCTTCTGGCAAGAGGCAAGATAGCTACCTGGTAGTGAGGTACTGAACAAACAATCTCGCTTTTCTAAAATAGGCAAGATGGTGTGCACCCGGAATTCTAGCTACTTGGAGGGTGGAAGCAAAAGATTCACAAGATTAAGGTCAGCCTGAACAATTTAGCAAGATCCTGTCTCTAGAAAAAACAATTACCCCCCTCAAAAAAAAACCCTAAACCTAAGTGAAACCAAACCAGAGCAAAAATATATTTTGTTTTCCTGTCTACATCATGGATTTAGAAAAGCATCTAAATCTCTGTAGAAATACATGGGTTGCATGTTAAACACTTTTTATTATTATTTTCAAAATGTTTGTAATACATTCAGGACAATGCAGAATGAAAATTATAAATCCATTGATGTAATAGGGCGACAACTCTCTACAGAACCAAATTTTTGATTTGTAATATATGCAACAGAAAGAATATATGCTTTGAAGTTCAAACATTTTGTATTTGTGTAGCATCCCTTAACCACACTTAAGTAGGCTCTGAAATTCGAAATCTTAATGTCTTAAATAGAGGTAACAATATATGCTTTGTAGAATTACTAGAAGGGTTCAACATAGTATGTACAAAGCTCCTGGCAAATAGTAGATGCTCAATAAATGTCAGCGATTATTTGCAACCAAGACAAAGGTCCCAAATGCCAGTTTCTGAGGTGGTGTGATCTTTGACATCAGAAGGGCCCCCTAATAATAGCAAAAACAACAGCAAAAATAGCAACAAGCAAACCACCATAATTCTTGGGAGCCAGATGGTCTTAAAATTTGGCTCACCAGCCTCCCTCACCATCCCTCCTCTGCAATCTTGCGATTTGACTTTAGACAAGGTAATGAGCATCTTAGCATCTCTGTATCTTATTTCCCTCAGCTGTATAGTACCTACCTCAGCACTTGTTGTCAGCATCAAAGAAGTTACTGTATGTAAGGTGCGCGATACTGTGCTTGACTCAGAATTGCACAATAAATGCTTCATTTACTGCTTACCCTTTTACAAATCTGTACTCCACAGAGTGCTACTTCCATACTGGGTACATAATAATAATTAAGGGGTATTTACTGCATACTTTCACCAGTCGTATGCCTCTCTGTCCCACCTGCATCTTCAGTCACTCTCTGAGGGGGAACAGAGCTGAATACTGGTTGGGGCCAAGGTCAGCTGAGTTCATTGGCTATTCTTGTGCCTTAGCCAAGTAAGATGGCTTTCTGCTAGGCTGCTCTGATGACAAGAGAGCTTATCAGGAGGGACACTGGATTAGGATGGCTTCTGGTATCTTGTCCCAGATGGGTGGATCAGGGATCCAACACAGTCTTTGGAAGACACTCCATACTTTAACCAGCTCACTGTCCTGGGAACTCCAGCCTCCCCTGCCTGGCTGAACCTTCTCACAAATCCTGGCGTGTTTCAGAACTTTAAGATATTTTTTTAGCTTATACTGGTACAACACCCAAATTAAGTAAATTCTACATTATTTTGAAAAAATGAAAGCAGCACTCTTTTGAGAATTATTTTGAAGTTTCAAGATGTTTTATTTTAACAGCTGGAGTTGAGGGAATGAACGAACGAGTGATTATAGAATAAATCACTAGAAGAGCTTTAAATCCGAAAAAAAAAAATTCCTGCCTTCACCTAATGTTCTAATATACAGGGAAACAACGTTTCTTGCTTAAACCATGTTCTTGTGCCTTTTCCTGTCTCAACCTCTTCTAATCTAGACGACATTTAGTTGGGTTTTTTTTCTCTCTCTCTCTTTTATTTTTCTTTCAATGAATGCAGCATTTTAGGAGAGACTCTTAAAATATAAGAATTCAGAAGGACTGTTAGAACTTTGACTTTGGATGACTTGAACCTGAGGTGGTAAAGTATGCAGGGTAAAGCAGAAGGTGTGCTTTCTTAGGGGCCTCATGGTGGTCTTGCGGTCAGGCAGCAGGTGACATGTGGCCAGGACGTGGATGGGACTGGTGACTTCGGGCTCTCTTTGGGCCTACCTACTACACTGTCCAGGATCTTCACCATTCCTTCCAGAAAGCCTCTTGCTGCAAGTCATGTATCTCATCAGCTCAAAATCAGTATTGTCTGTGATTGTTGAAGACTCAGCTTTGTAAAACCTCATCAAGTATTTACCCACTTCTAATGCTTATCCAGAAGGGTGAGTGTAAACTTGCTCTAGAGTTTTCCCCTCCAGCCTTTTTGACAAGGCTTTTTGTGGCTGTGTGACATTGTGTCTTCAGGAAAATGGGATCAGGGAATTGAAGAGTTTTGCCATCTAGAAAGGGGACAAAGAAGGGCAAGACCACAAATGTGTCACATCCATCCGCCTAGATCAGCTTTTCCTAAACTTAAGTTCTTCAATGACTAGTCAGTCATGCTTTTTTGTTTGGCCATTGTAAATCACAACTTCTGTTATTTCAGGGATTTATTCCTTAAAACTAAGACACTTTAAAAAAACAGTTTTGTCCTAGGAAATAACATCTGAAAATTTATGAGTTTTATGTGCTAGTTTCTTAACATAGAAAGAAACATACCAACTAAAATTAAATTTTAAAATGCATTTCTTTAAAATCATCTTATGTAATATAATGCATAAATTTTGGGAAGCACTAAGCTGGGTTTTCTGTGATTAAAGTCAGGATTGGGTGTGGAGGAGTTAATTTGCAAAGCCAAGGTTTGTAGAAATACCCATAGGTGTGACCTTACACGGAGGCCTCCTGTCCTCTTTGCTCGTAACTTCTCTGTTCTAACTGGATGTGTCTGAAGATTAGGCCATATCCTTCTCTGTCTTTTGCATTCTTGACCTTCGTTGTGGGCTGGCATTGCCTACCTACAGGGATGCCTTGGCCTTTTGGGCTGTGGGATTTTCCAATGTTCCATATGGAACTAGTAGTAATGCGTGTGTCTACAGAGCTATCCCAACTTTGGGAAGAGCCTGATCAGGAAATACTTTGTACAACCAAGAATGGGGTCATTGGTAGCTAAGAAAAAAAAAATCTTGTAAGAAGTTCAAAATAGAACAATGTATCTGTGTTTCCCTCTCCTAAACATTTTATGTCTTAAATGTGGAAAATATGGACCACCCTGGCCGGCCCTCCGATCGTCTCCCCATCTCCTGAGAAAAATGGTGCTCTTTGCTGAGCGAGCATTGGCTTCCAAGGATTCCTTGCTGTGGTCTCACTGAGCTTCCCAGGCAGCCCCAGAGACCATGGCCAGGGTAAGGTTGAATTGATGTAAGTTTAAAAACTCTTTCTGGAGAAATTTATTACTCTACAAGGCAATCTTCTATCTCCTGACTTAGGATCTCCTTTGCTGATCTGTGTTTCCTCGTTTTTTTGCTTTTAGCTGAAAATAATATGCATAACTTGGCACAAAGTGAAAAATATCTAAGAGGCAAAGAGACAATGAGAGGACAGTGCAAGTCATAGTGTTCCTTGTAAACTGGAGAGTAGATTGTAAGTTTCCTCTGCTGAGCTCAGCTCAGAGAGATCTTTAAATTAGGCAGAAGTCATGAATTTATTGATATCTCTACTGTCTTAGGTGACCAGAGAGAATGTCCTGGAGAGAGTTTCTAAATGAGATTTGGATTTGTCAAGGCACACAGTCTATAAGACAGTAATGGCAAGTAATTTTTACTACTATAGTTATTTCATTAAATTCTTAAGAATTCCTTTGGTTAAAAGATCAACTCAGTGTCACACTTCCAGGAAATGGGATCCACCTGGGGCCAGGAAGGAGCCTGTGCAGCTCACAGTAGCAGTGTTAACCTGGGGACTTACTTGTGCTTGTAGATCTCCTGATAAATACAAAAGGCTCACACCGTCCACAAAAGTGGGAAAATAGAGACTCATGCAGACACCTAAATACTTTTTGGATTCTTCTTCCTTTAAAATGTCTGAATTCTAATGAGTTTTCAGAAATTTGCACTTCCTGAGGATACCTTGCCCACTTGAAGCAAGTTTCAGATGCAAGTGGCACATGCATCCTAAGAGATGTGTTAAAAAGATGTGATTCTAAGCCAGACATGGTGGCTTCACACTTGTAATCCCAGCACTTGGGAGACTGAGGCAGGAGGCAAGTTTGAGGCCAGCCTGGTCTACAAAGTGAGTTCAAGGCCGGCCTGAACTGCGTGAAACTCTGTCTCAAAAAGACAAAAAAAAAAAAAAAAAGCAATTATTTGTTGTAATGGAGTACTACTAAGTCATGAGGAAGGATAAACTTTAAACTTTTATAAGTAAATGAGTGCAACTTGACAATATACTCAAAAGTGAAATAAATCAGTCCTACTTGTAGAAACGTCATATTGTCTTATTAGTGAGAGAAACTGAATGAGTAAATACCACCCAAAATGCACAATAGATATTGGGAATAGGGAAGAAACTGTCCAAGGGAAAAGAAAAACTGTGATGGGAGAATGAGGAAGGAAAGGAGTGTGTGTGGGGGGAATATATATATATATATATATATATATATATATACACACACACACACACACACACATAAGATAGGATAGTTACAGAGCTAGTATCTCTTAGTTCATTGAAAAGGAAGGTTTATACTACTATTGTTTAGACACTGTGTCTTGCCTATATCTTGTACTCTGAACAATTATTATGAATATAACAAAACATAATGTATAAGTTATTGTTACTCTTCTACTAGCCTGTTTCAAAACTGTTTTATTATTTTCAATTTTTTCTCTTTAAAATCTAAAAAAAAAAACAAAACAAAGAGGCCCGTTGCCAAGGGTGGAGTTAGCAAGCGTGGGAGAGGCCCTGAGGCCCGGCCAGGGTGTTGTTCGTGCTGTGTGGGTAGCTGCCACTCCGGGACTCCTCCAAGAGACCACATAATGTGCTGAGCCTGCAGTGCTGACGCCCTCGCTCGGTCCCAACCACATAGCCGCGTGTGTCCGATGGCAGCAGGCTTTTATGAGGATGTTTAAAAGTTATTGTTCTTGGGTTTGCTGGACACATGAGCAAGTCCCTCTTCATCACCCTGTTAATATCTTGAAACCTAAAATAGGCTTCAGGTCTCTGTAAGGAGAAGCAGAAAGGAGTATCTTACCAATGTTTCTAATAATTGCTTGAGTATCATTAGCGATACGGACATGTTTACCGACACGGGAGACTCAGAACTGGCTTTTGTAGGTTAAGAACAGAAGAGCAAAGACTGGGACTTGGCTGATGAGACCTACTCAAAAATGAACAAAGGGAATACTCTCAAGAAAAACAAGACCAAACCTTCCCTTTACAACTCTCCTGCTATCTTATGTCTATAATTTTTCTTCCAACTTTCCCATATACCCACCTAGTGTCTCCACAATTTGTAAGGCAAAGATGGGGCCCTTTAAGATTAAAATGATTTGTTTATTCATAATTCAATTCAGAGCTGTATTTAGGTAAATATATTAATAAATAATTGTAGGGTTTCTTAATCCCAGAACTCTATCTCTGGCTCATTTAATTTCTTTATTTGACCTTAATATCATTAACAGTGATAGTTCATGTATGGAAGGAGAAAGATCTTGTTGCATAATGTTTTTTGATGAGACATAGCTCCTTACTGGTTCTGTCTGCTGGATGTCTGCCCTTGCCTCGCAGGAGGATCCTGCCCAGGTGTTATCCATCAACCCATCCTTAGACCTGTGTGTGGGGCTGCAGGTTGCAGCAGCACAGATAAATCCTTTGGGGCATAAAAAAGCCAGGGCTTCGCAATGGAAAGAGCACTGCAAACCTAGTTTCAAATTTTGATTTTACCACTTGGTTGGAACCAAGTTATTTAACCTCCCTAGTCTTAATTTTCAGTGAAATAAAAATATTAGATCAGATCTGACTTGTTTGAGGGCCAGTTCAGCTTCATTAGTGCAATATGTGGGAGAGTGTGGAGGAAGATTAAAACTGCATCCAGCCGTAGTGTGAATAAGAAGCTTCATTAATATATTCAGATCTAGACTCCATCTAATTGATTAGCAGTGTCTGTCCTGGAGGGGTAATGACATGAGTGCCTTTTGTGGGTTAACTTTGGCTAAAAATGCACTCTGTAGTGCATTTCATCTCTATTTTAGAAAAGTATATCACATCTTTTCGAAGAAGTATCAAGATTATTCTGTCATTTTTAGAACCAGACATAAAAAATTTGTCTTGACCAGGACAGCTTTCTACAGACTTTGTTCTTTCAGGAAGGCCGATATCTTGGCAGTGTTTCTTGTATTCTTCTGTTTATTAATAACGAGTTGGAATAAATGGCCAGACGGTGCATCTGGTTCAGGGAATGAATGATCGTACCAGCACTTTCTTCTTCATTCACTCTCTTGAGACAGGGTTTACGAGGTAAACTTTACCAGTCAATCAGCTCATAATATGAAATGTTTAGTGCTAGTTGTAAGCTGGAGTAAAGTTATAATTTTCATTTGATGAGATCAGCTCTGAGAGGTCTTTAAATCAGGCAGAAGTCATAAAATTATTCAAGCCTCTACAATCTCAAGGAGAAAGTTTGCCATCTAATGTAATGTTGCCTTCTATACTTTGGGATTTATGGTAAATAAAGCTGAACAGCTTCCAATACACAAATCTGTCTTTTGTTTGCTTGTTTAATAAAGATTTTCCTAAAACCTCAGAAATTTGAAGGAGATTTAGAGCACTGTTTATTTATCCATGAGAGTAATTTACATGAATTAAAGCTGAATCTTTGGAACCACCACCATTCATTGCCATCTGGCAGTGTACATTATATCTGAATAGGAGTAAGAGTTTGGGGGTTCTGATCTCATTTTTTTAAGAGCAGGTCCATTCCTAAATTTAGGAATATTATTGAAGTGCCACATACTATCTGCTTTCCCCCCTAAACAATGTTCTGTTTGCTTCTGCTTTTGACTGTACAAGGGTATGAGAAGAACTGTTGAAGTTTCAGGTGTCTTTGGAGGCCCTTTGATGGAATTCATTCATACCCATTGCTATGGGCTGGCTGGGTTGCTACCTATACTCTGCTTTCAGATTGTAGGGTCCTGCCCATTGTTTTAAGCACAGAGCTCACACCCACAAACTGCAGAGGCTAAGAAGAAATCACTCAGGATGTGAAATGCTAATACGGTTTTTACCTTAACCCACAAAACAAGTTCATCCACCTCAGGATTTCTCAACTGTCTGAGCGTGAGGAACTCAAGAAACAAAGGTTGCTCCCTAGGCAGCAGGGTGCGTTGTCAGAGTCTTAAGCAGATTTTATACCCTTCATCCTCTACTCAAACACTTATTTCCATTCAGGACACAAAATAATAAGAGTCACAGTCATGATACCGTTATTCTTAACATCTACTAGCCTCTAGAGGCCAGATGTGTGCATATTCAGAAAGAAAATGATTTCATTCCGATCGGTATTCTCCTAGACTATGAATTTTAATGGATTTTCTTCCTATAATTTGAACTGGTTGACTGTTCTCTCAGTATCTGTTTTCTCCTTCCCAACCTATTTCTCCATTCCATATCCTATATGAGCAGTGATGTGTAAGTCAAGGTTTAACTAGATCTCTGAAGAAAAGCAGGAGCCCTGATTTATAGTTTGCCAATTTTTGTGTAACAAATACCAAAATGTCATCATTAAATGCAGGGTTGGGAAGAAATAGCCAATTGCATACCATGTTATAAATTGGTATCACACTTAAATAAATGTAGAAACATAAGTAATAGTAAAATATTTAGGAGGTTATGAGTTTTGAAGATCTGCTACTTTTGCTTTACACATCACTTGTCAGTTTATATAGTTGAATTTTTAATAGCAGTTGTCCAGGTCACAAAATTCTTAAAACTTTAATAGTTCACAAAATATTTTGAGACTAAAGTTTATTAATTCTGTAGGAATGCTTGACCAACTGGGCAGGGAAATGTTTAAGTGATTCTAAACTCCCACATTAGGCAAAGTAAATGAAAGAGGAGAGATATGTCCATTTAATATAGTTTATTTGGTGCCAGAACAAAGCTCGAGCACTTGTGCACTTAATGCATACATTACATCAATAGCAAGAGCGAGGAGACCAGGACTGAGATAGGCCATTCCCGAAAACATCAAACAGAACTTTTAAATTTTGGAAAAGAAAATAAACACAACTGAACATGAAACCAAAACGATTTGGAGAGAGACATTTTGACAGAGTTAGTTTAATCTAGACAATATAAACACAGATAGATAGTATTAAATCTGTCTGGGGTAGCAAAATGCTGAAGGCATCATTGTTCATTGTGTAAGAAATGAAGAAAGTAAAGAAGCAAAGCCAAAAGGAAACAGAGCCTTAGGGTTTGATGTATGTGGGTGGATTAAGAGAATATAATTTGTATTTACGTTGGCTACAAGTGAATGGATCTGAGACCACCCCAAATCAATCCTCAAAACTTGGCTGCTTGGGGAGAACAGCTCAAGGTGCTGTGAAGGAATATGAATTCTGCTATGTCTGGTAGTCACAGGGTAGAAAAGTGAAAAGATCTTTTTTCTTCTTCTCCAGAAATGGCCACTAATCAGCACACACTCTTCTTCCCACATCCTGTTGATTCTGCCTTCTCTACCACTACCATCAAGCATTTTCCTGGAAGCCTCTTCATCCATTTCTTGTGTGGTTGATCTTACTGTCTCCTCTTATGCTCTGCTGTCCCTGGAATCACAGGTCGCAAATCAGTTCCTTAACCCCAAGCCCCAACTGGGAGACACATGGAGTTGTGTTGCTTGTTCGCTGTCTTGTCTAAATTCATTCAAAATGGAAAAGTATCTTATTCTGTTATATCCTATATGCCTA
Organism: Dasyprocta punctata; assembly: GCA_004363535.1. Taxonomy (NCBI): domain Eukaryota; kingdom Metazoa; phylum Chordata; class Mammalia; order Rodentia; family Dasyproctidae; genus Dasyprocta; species Dasyprocta punctata. The sequence goes on along the minus strand of RJWM01017065.1, from coordinate 2,566 downwards.
CAAATGCTGCTTATATAATAGGTGTTTGGTAAATGTGTTTTCTAAATGAATAAAACAAATGAATCAATGTCCACAGAGGAGACAGAACTCAAAGCAAACAGGGAGATTTTCCATGGCTTAAAACACGTAGTAATCTGCATGGCTAGATGATAATACAGCTTTTACTGCCAGCCATAAATAAGTGAGTAGAACACGGTCAATTAAGAACTTGTTTTCAGTGAATATACCTCTGTTGCCCTTCTTCATGCCAGTCCCTGCTCTCTTTTTCTTCTTCTAATTACCTTCTGGGGCTCCTCACTTACCATTCCAAGTCCCACAGATTGTCTGTAATTATCTGGAGTGAAGTGAAGGGAAGGCCAATTGATCGCGATGTAGGGACATGCCACCTTCAAGCACCGGTGCTTCATCCCACCTCCATTCACCTCCACTCCAATAGTAAAATGCATGCTCCTTTGTATTGAGCTTGAACATTCTGGCAGCCGGTGCTGTCTACATATTCATGGAGACAGAATAAAATGGGGGAAGGAAAAATTACAGGTTAGACAGGTGTCTAGTGATAGCCTAAATTATTATCTTTGCTAAAAGCAAAAGGTTGATGTAGGCCTTTTATAAACTTCCAAAGACATGAAATTCAGCCTCTAAATTAGAGGTACCTTGATAATTTATTCTCAGGTGTGGAGGAAATATTGGAAGTAAAATGGTTTTAGCATCTGTGAACTAGAGCTATTTAAGTTGGAAGGTGTGTTGCCTGCGTGATTTAAAATAGGCAACTAGGCCTTGCACTTTGAGTTTTCAGAGCTCTGCTTCTTTCAGCCTATGAAACTAAGGATGGGTTTTCTTCCCTGCCATCTCAAAACCAGTTAGGCATAACTCATGACAGTCTGTCTGCAGAAAGACTTTTACTCATTGATGTGGGTGAGATGATCAGTCTTCATCTTCATTTATTGTCCTTGATCTTCCTTCCTCCACTGAGTACAAGAGTCTCAGGCACCTGAGTTACTCTTTCAAGGGCTCTGGAATAGCAGGAACAAGCTTCGCCATCACCGTTATTTGCTGTCTCTCTAGCCATTAGATGTGGCCATTTTGAAGGCGTGTGTGTGTGTCTGTGTGTTTAGGATGTTCTCTTTGTTGAATTAAACAGCAATTTTTATAAGTAGCGATAATTTGAAAATTTGAGGTTCCAAAAGGCATTTGTTTTCCACCTTTTTTAAAGGATCAAAAATAATCACTTTCCTCCTATTTTACTTAATGTAGAGTATGCTAGGGTTTATCTATGCTAGGGTTCTACTCAGATGGAATTGAGTATTATATATCGTATATAAAATGACCTATTGGGGAATAGTTAGAGTTTATAATAGAGAGGAAACTGAACAGTAGGATTCGTAGGCCCTAAGTAATGTGAACATTTCTCCTCTTGATGTCTGTGGATTGGGTTGTATAAGGGCAAACATTTCTTGAGTTCATTCATTCACTCACTCATTCTTTCATTCATTCATTTACATTAACAGGTAATTATTGGACATTTACTTTGTCTTGGGTACTACACTAGATTCTGGGAATACAGATATGAGCAAACTAGGCATAGTTCCTGATCTTATGGGCTTGTAGCAGCAGAAGGGAGTTATTAAATAGTCTTAAAAACAGAATAAATACAAATTTATAATTTGTGGTAAATGGTATGAGGTAAAGCTATGTGGTGTCATAAAAATATGAAAACATAACTGGGCTTGGGGCACACTTCTGTACTCCCAGCATTCGAGAGGCTGAAGCAGGAGAATCATTCCAAGTTTGAGACCAGCCTGAGCTACAAAGTGAGCTCAAGGCCAGCCTGAACTGCGTAGTGAGACCCTGACTCACGAAGACAAAAAAAAAAATATGACAATAGGATATAAAATAAACAAGATATGACACTGAATTTGTAGAGCAGTATCCAGACAGTATCTTAGCAGAACTGTCTGGATACTTCTCCTATATCTCTTTATTTTATATGCAATAAATATCATTGAATCAATAGCATCATTATTGAGTGCCAACTATCCATAATGTAAACATGGAAAATGTTTAAAAATACTTTCTCACTTACTCTTCTCAATGAGCCCAGAAGACTCATAGAGCTGTTAAATGCCTCAGCTGAGATACAAGTCTTGTTCTATCCAAGCCCAGTGACTACATTCTACTCATTGCAGTGTATTAGACAGATGCTAGGATTTGTAGAGTGGTTGAGTTGGATGATCCACCAAAAATCATCTGAATTACTTCTCAACACCTTTGGACAGATGCAAAAGCAGAGGCTAAGCACATATCAAAATTTATGTCCAGACTAGCTGATGCAGAATCAGATCTAGAACCCAGTCTTGGGTCCCAATCCAAAGCTCTTCTAATTCTAGCTCATTGCTTCTGTATACTTTAACTATTTGTGCCCTTTTGGAAATCTAGCATTTAATTGATACTTTGGGCTAGATTTTTAAAACTGGTTGCTTTAGGCTCCATACATAATTCCCAGTTATCAAAGTTTTACTCTTTTGTTCTTATTTATCATTGACTCTGTATTGCCCTTGTAAATATT
>RJWM01017064.1:0-44015 GCA_004363535.1 Dasyprocta punctata | reverse complement strand
TTCGATTCCTGGTACAAAAAAAAAAAAAAGATTTGTGTCTGTTAAACAGTGAAACTGTCTGTCAGCAATGTTAACATATTTTTCACATTTTCTAAAGGGCTACTATTTAATAACTTACCAATGCACAGAAGATGTTGTAGGTGCTTCCCCAGAGGTGGTGTGGGTGGCAGAAAGAATGTAGTTTACAGGGCACACGACCCGGCTCCTGGTTGTGCTCCCCCTCAGCTGTATCTCCTAACCAAGCCAGCCTTCCCCGGCTTCAGGTCCTCCAGCATAAGATGGGGGGAATGCCTGCTCCTCCTGGTAGCACACTACCGTCATTGCGGGGTCTGAGTAGGTAGTATTTAAAGCCTCTGGTAACATACAGCACCGTGAGTGTACAATATTAGTTTTAAAATACTTCAGTACACTGTGCAGTATAATAATGTGGTATTTACTAATGATTAAAGCGACATATGTTAAAAATTTGTTTCAAATTTGTTCCAGTTATACTAAACATACTGTCATAGTTTTCGTACACTATACAAAATTTTAATATATGACTAAGACAGAGTGGAAACATTTTAATCTGAGAGTTGGTATGTTAGGAAATACGTAGCTGAAAACCTTTGAATTATTTCTAGATCTTTTGCTATATTGACTCTTTGAGGGTGTATGAATATTAGGTTGTGGTTGTATAGAAATGAATCAAGTTACAATTCAGTGATTCTTTCAACAAAAATTAAATGAATAGTGTCATATTTTGGTTTGTTTTAGGAAGGAAATAAAAGATCTTTATTGGATAGACTGTCTTTTGCTGTCTGTTCTGGACTCATCTTTCCCCTCCTCACTTATTTTTTTGAGTGGGGGTAACTTGAGATGAACTCAGGTCCTTTGCATTAAGGTCCATCCCCATGTCATTTTTATTTTGAGTTAGGATTTCACTAAATTGCCTACACTGGACTTGAACTTGTGATCCTCTTGCCTCCACCTTCCGGGGTGATGGTATTAGTTGTGTGGGACCATGTCTGGATCCCTTCTTACTCTTAAATTGTGCTTCAACACTGTTTTAAACACTCACTTTGACCAGGTGTGGTGGCACACACCTGTAATCCCAGCACAGCAGGACACATGAGAAATCACAAGGTTGAGCCCAGGCTAGGCAATTTAGCAAGACCCTGTCTCAAAAAATAAAAAGGCCTATGAATGTAGCTCAGTGCGAAGGCCTTGGGTTTAATACCCTGAGCTCTAGAATTGCAGCACCAGATAGGACCCTGCTCTGCTCTTGTGTATGGACTTCTGCACATCTTGCTGTCTGCTAAGCACAGCGTTCACCTCCTGGTTTTCATAGTTAATGTCTAAGTGGATCTTTTGTCTGCCCTGATTCCAAGACTGTGTTTTGAAAGTTAACAGGTAAGAGGGAAAGCAGAATAGGAAAGTAAATTTAGACATATTTGCCTGGACTGTCAAGTTAAGAAGTTGTGATTTTTATCTGTAGTTACTAGGAAGCCTGTATCGAATGTGGCTAACAGGTCAAGTCAGATGGGATGACTGAAACTTGGCCATTGTGAAAGGTTTAATATAGTAGAAGCATCAAGCACAGTCAGAAATAAAGAAAACTCAAGGAATTTTTTTTTTTTTTTTCCGAGGAGTTGGCACTGGGGATTGAACCTAGGGCTCCATGCTGAGCTCTGTCCCTAGACTTTTTTTTTTTAACTTTATTTTTTATTTTGAAACATAGTCTTGCTAAATCACTCAGTTGCCCAGGCTGTGCTTGAACTTGAAATCCTCTTGTTCAGCCTCCTTGAGTGTTGGGATACAGGAAAACACCACTGTGCCCACTGTGTTAGGTTCTGTTTTAACTAAGTGTGAGAAACAGGATAATTGGACTGACATTACATAAATAAGTAGGATAAATGGAAAGAAAGTGAATTAGTGAGATTCTATCTCAAAATAAAAATGAGATGGGTATGTAGCTCAGTGTGAACTCAGTGACCTGGGTTCATCTCAAGTTACCACCCCCCTCAAAAAAGAAGGATAAGTAGGAAGAAGTGGAAAGTTGTATTTGATAGCTTTAGAGGACAGAGATGTGAAGTCTGAAGAGTTTAAATCCTAGGTAGCATTTCTTACAGCTGTCACTACAGACCAGCAGGATTTTGAAATAAAGGACAGTGAATGACTCAGATTTTTTTTTTTTTTTAATTTGGAAACAGAGTCCTTCTATATAGCCCAAGCCAGCCCCAAACTCGCAATGATCCTCCTGCCTCAGCCTCTTGAGTGCTGGATTATAGGCATGTGCCACCATGCCCAGCCATGACTCATCCTTTTGAGTATAGTGACTTACCTTCTTTTGGAGGGTGACAAGATAGCCTATAAGAAATAGGAAAGTGCCATTTTACTTCAGTTCCCCTGAGACCTTGTTATTCTACCCTGCCCTTGCTTGCCTGTGATTTGAGAATATAGTAGTTCCAGTGTGGTAAGACAGCAAGGCAGGTCCCCTCCCTGAGCTCCACCTCTTGCTGGTGATGGCAAATGACTTTGTGGAGTTGGATCAGCATTAGACATTAACCTTCCAGATCTCTGACTTCCATCTCTGTTAAAGAAACGGAATCTAATGTGGAAGCTGGTTTGGAATTTGAAGTGGTCTTAATGTATTTTGCTCAGGTGTGTGTCTACACTTGCCACTCAATCACAGTCAGTCTAGGAGACTTACAAAGAAGAGATTATGCTCAACATACCAGTCATTACCCACAGCCTCTTAAAGAGACCGTAGGATGAGCTGCCAGCCAGGCCATAACTTGTCATAGGTTAGGCAGTTTAATAGTAGTATTTTGCTTTTAATTTCGTACCTTCAAATGCAAAGTCAGAAATGGGAAAATCAGGAAGTGACGAATATTGGAGAATCTGGAGTATCCCACAAATGAATAAAACTTTTTAAGAAGAAGTTACAAGGTAGGTAGAGAATGACTGTGTCGGTAGAGTGAAATAGTTGGTTAAAAATGTCAGAAGTGCAAGGCCTGGGGGTGTAACCTGGAGGTTGAGTATTTGACTAGCATGCTGGGGCCCTGGGTCTAGTCATTCTTACCAACACATGTGCCTGCGCATGTGCACCCCCCTGGCCCTGCAATCCCTCGGAAATACGGGGTAGAGATGAGTCCACATTGTGCTAAGGAAGCAATGAGCGTCTGACAGTAGGGCAGTGATTGTCTAGTGTCAAGACCTGTAATCAGACTTGAACCACTTTTGAGATTAATCTGTATGATCAGACTGTTCTGGAGCTTTTGATTTTTATATGGCGGTGTTTTTTCTTACCTATCGCCACATTTGTATAAACCCCCTTTTCCACCCCAAAAAAACTAACATTAAACTGAGTATATAAAATTTAGATTTGCTAAGCAGATACATAAAGACATGCTTTTAAAAATGTTTTCTTTCTTGAAATTATACAAAAGAAAAATACCGCAGAGCACTTTATTGGATTATAATGAAATACTTAGAATCTTAAAGTTTTTTTTTTTTTTTTTTTTTTTTTTTGTACTGGAGATTTGACCCAGGGCTTTAGCACTAAGCTGCATCTCCAGCCCTTATATTTTATTTCCAAGCAGGTTTTGCTCAGTCACCCCCACTGGGCTCAGACTTGTAATCATCCTGCTTTTAAGAGTGCTAGGGATTACAAATGTGCTCCACTACACCCAGCTAAAATGTTAAATTTATTTGAAGGCGATCACTATAGTAGTGGAATAAATCTTTGTCTGTTACATGAATTAAAGTAAAAATTTGTTTTAGGAATTAATGACTCCCTGCACTTTAATGACATTCAAGTTGAGGAATAAAGTATTTTTCTAGATTTTTGACTTTTAAGAACATTTTAAGTGGCCATGCCTCCCCTGCCAACCGCCCCCCCCCCCGAAAATCTGGACAAAATAAATTGAAACAGTGATTTGTACACATTGGACAACAGCAGTGCACGACTATTGTCCCTGAAAGAAAGGAAGTAAACCTGGTGGGTGACTCTTTGGCCATTCAAACATACCAGCTTTCTGCCTGGAGGCAGAGAAGAGTGATTTTAGCAAACTAAAGAGATAAGAGATTAGAATTCAGGGAGGCTGAAGCAGCTGGGACTTGCAGGGCAAAGTTCTAGCAGAAGGACACAATAATAATGCTAAAAATGTGCACAGTAATCTCCATGGTGTTTTGCTGAATTTATATGTGTGCAGTGACATATAAAGCCGGAGGGTGCTTGGTTAATGTGAGTTGACTGATTGTAGGGGTCCCAGGGGCGGGGATGCATTTGAGCTTTTCATAACTACAGAGGGTAAGCCCCTGTTGATCCCGGAGGATATGACATAATTGGAAACCCCCAATAGGCCAAGGGCCTTGCTGGGGAAGGGTGAGCCTAAAATGGGTTACTAAAGGAATTTTATAGAAAACATGTTGATATTAATTTAATAGCTTGGATGAATTAGGCAAGTCCTTGAAAGTTGTGTTACCAAATTGACATGAGAAAAAATTAATATTAATAAATCTATGTATTAAAGAGATTGAATTTGTAATTGAAATTTCCAGGCCCAAATAGCTTCACTGGTGAATTCTTTTGGACATTTAAGGAGGAAATAGTAACAATCTCAAACTGTTTTAATTTAAAAAAAAAAAACTTCCCAGCATGAGGCCAGTATTGCCTTGATTCCCAAAAACATAGAAATTATGTCTCTTGATCACAGGCATAAAAAACTATTTGACAGAAAAGTATTAGCTCTCAGAAATCTATAAAACCCATTGGATACTATAACCAAAAGGGGAATGCAAAGATGCGAGGTTTGATTTAATGCTGAAAAATCAGTTACTATTGATTTCATCATATCAGTTAAATAGGTAAGCCTTATATGATCATCTAAGAACAGGTAGGAAAACTTATAATGAAATTCAGCACCCTTATTTATGATTAAATTTCTCAGCAAACAAAGAATTAGAAGGAAACTTTCTCAGCTTGAGGAAGGTCAGCTAGCAGAAAAATTCTCCAGATAGTGACTTACTGCAGGTGACAGATTCGAGCCAAGCAAAGCTGCTTTCTTTTCTCACTTCTGTTCAGCATTGTGCTGGAGGTGCTTCCCAGTGTATTAAAGCAGTGGGGGAGAAGTGCATACATTGGGAAAAGTAAAACTGTTTAATTTGTACACATGATCTTAAATGTAGAAAATTCTGTGGGAACTTTTTAGCTAATAAAACCGATAAGTAAGTTTAGCAGAGTCCCTATAATAAAGTCAGCGTGCAGATGTTACTGTACAATATACGTGTCTGACTATGGGTTGAACAATTGGAAATAGAACTAAAGTTCTATTTGTAATAGAATAAAAACCCATGAGATGGGCCGGGTGTGGTGGCGCATGCCTTTAATCCCAACACTCGGGAGGCTGAGGTAGGAGGAGTGCTGTGAGTTCAAGGCTGGCTTGGGCTACAACGCGAGCACAAGGCCGGCCTGAGCTACATAGTGCGACCCTGCCTCAAAAAACCAAAGCTGGGAGTTTGGCTCAATGGCTTAAGCACCTGTCTGGCAGGTGCGAAGTTGTGAGTTCAATCCCCCATGCCGCAAAAAACAAACAAACAACAACAATAACAACAAAAAAAACGAGATGCCTAGAGCTAAACTTAACAAAAATTGGACAAGACCTAAACACTGAAAACTACAAAAAATTGTTGAGACATTTGCAAGACCCAAATAAATGTAATAACCTATTCATGAATCAAGAGGTCAGCAGTCTTAAGATATCAGTTCTCCCCAAACTGATCCTTAGATTTAGTGTAGTTCCAATCAAAATTCCAGTAGGCATTTTTAGAGAGACTAATTCTAAAATTTGTGCGGAAATACAAAGATGTCAGAGCATGGTTTGCAGACTATCACTTGAAGTCCAAATCTGGTCCATCATCTATTTTTAGAGATTATTTTATTTCAACTCTGACATACTTGATATGTTTGTGTATTATGTATGGCTAGTTTTGCAGTAACGTGACAGAGCCAGGGTAGTCCTTACAGAGACCATGTGGTCTAAAGTTTAAGGTATTTATCATATGGCCCTTCACAGAGAAAATGTGCTGCCTGTGCCTTGAGCATCCAAAAGAATTTTGAAAAAGATGAAAAAATTATCTGATTTCAAGACCATTACAGTTTATATCTAGATGTCCCTCCAAAGCCTCATGTAGTCATGAAGGGTGGACTGTATCTAGAGAGTGTGGTGCTGGAGTCAAGGGTGTGTGCTTAGTAAATCGGTCCACTGATTGGTTTGGCATGGTTCTGGCTAGCAATTAAGGGTATGAGTGCTACACTCACCCTAGGGTGGGTAGCCTGCATAGAATATAAGCGATAGAAAGAGGCTTGCCTCTCCTTCCCTTGTTGCTTTTGCTGCTTTGTGGGTGCTGTGCCAACCTCTCTGCCAAGCCACCCTACCTTGGACCCAGCTGATCGTGGACTGAAACCTCTGCAAACTATGAGCTCAGTAAACCTTTCCCCTTTTAACTTTGGGAATCGGGGTATTTCGTTTCAGCAGTGGGAAAAGTAAGACAAAGACTTACTGTAAGGCTATAATAAAGGCAGTAACGTGGACATGGAACAAATAGAGAACTAGACCCAAACATATAAGGGTAATTTTTTGACAAAGGTACCAGATTAATTCAGTGAGATATAGTTAATTTTTCAACAAATTCTAATTAAGAGAACCAGATACTGGCTTTACAGCATTTATGGAATTTAGCTTTGAGTCCGTAGGCCTGAGGTCAGAGTTTATATTTCTAGATGAAAACAGGAAGTCTTCTGGTGAAGAATTCTAAGAACAGACCTATCATCAAGTTTTAAATTCTTCATGATGTATGTATGAGACAAAGAACATGATTATAGAATATATAAAAATATAGTACTACCGTAATAGTAATACTCTTTTGGGTGGTGGAGTGGACATGGGGTCTCACTATGTAGTTCTGGCTGGCCTTGAACTGTGTATGTAACAGCCTCCTGCGTGCTGTGATTACAGGTGTACACCACCATACCTGGTTGATAATAGTAAATATTCTCGTTTCCAGGACAGAGAGTGCCCAACTAAAGAACTGACTTGAACAGACACTTCTCTAAAAGATAAATGAGTAACTAAGAAGCAAATAAGCATGTGGAAACATGTTTAGTGTCAAGTGCTTAATCATTAGGAATTATAAATGAAAACTATAAAGAGGTATCACTTTATGCCTGTGAGAATGAGTTTTACAAAAAACTGATAATAGCAAGAGTTAACAAGAGGCGGGCTGGGGATTTAACTCAGAGGTGTGAGCACCTGCCTGGCAAGCGTGAGTTTGATCCCTGGTACCAAAAAAAGAAAAAAAAAAAATGAGGCAATTGGAATTTTAATTTTGATAGGATGAAGTGTTAAAGCTGCTTTGGAGAAGTCTGGTAGTTTCTCATGAAGTTCTACTTCCGTATAATCCAGCAGTTTTTGCCCCTGGGTATTTACTTAAATGAAATGAAAGCTTACGTTCATAGAAAACCAATAGGTATATGGTCATGATGGCTCTATTTGTGGTTTTCAAATACAACTCAGCTGTTCCTGCATTGGAGAGTGAGTAAACAAACTGTTACATATGCATACCGTGAAATAGGACTCAGTGGTAAAAAGAAATGAACGCTGATACTCACAGGCATGGATCTCAACGAAGGTGAAGGAAAGTCAAAAAGCCGCACAGCCTATTGTATGAGGCCATTCATGTGGTATTTGGAAAAGGCACAACTGTGAGAACAGAAGACAGATTGGTGGTTCTCTGGGGCTGGGAGGAGAGGGCGACTACAAAGGGGCGTGGAGGAATGCCAGGGGGTTGTGGAATCGCTCTTGACATTGATATGGCAGTTTGCCATAGCTGCGTGCACTTGTCAGAACTTGCAGGCCTATTAATAAAGGTGCATTTTACTTATGAAATTACACTTTTTTTTTTTTTTTTTTTTTTTTGGTCTTTTTGAGACAAGGTCTCACTATGCAGTTGAGGCTGGCCTTGACCTCAGTATGTAGTCCAGGCTGGCCTCAAACACGAAGCGATCCTCCTGTCTCAGCCTCCTGAATACTAGGATTACAGATATGTACTACCACTTTCAGCAGTATTCTGATTTTTTAAATGAGAGTTTTAGAAGCATTACAAATATAAGATAGTCCTCATAGTATCCTAGTAATATGCATTTTTACTTAGACTGCCACTGAACCTACTCTAAATATAAAAATAATTTATCTCAGAATATGGGTTTGCTGATGAGTTGCTTTTTATAGATTTTGGCAAATTAGTGGTAAAGATGTTTGGCATTTATTCAGCTCCTGACCATTATTTCTATCAGTGGTTATTTTGCCATTTTTATGATTTTTTTACAGCATCCATATAGTAAACATATACTTGTGTAGTAAATATAGCATCAGCTCAGCCTGATGTATTTTATGTTGTCTGCTACTTTTTGATATAAATAGATTTCAGTTGCCAAAGCTTCCTAGAGTGAAATGTAAAAGATAGCTGTACAGCAAATTTGGATTCTATCTAGACCCATGCATACATCTGATGGATGTTTGAAGATATGAAGCAACTGAAATTCACGTTCACTATTGGTGGAGATGCAAAATAGTATAGCTGATATGGAAAACTGTTTAACAGCTTTTTGCAGTAAAGGTATGTTTAACTTTAAACACCAATTGTGATAGTTAACCAGGTTGTCAATTTCAATAAGAAGCTCTCAGCTGATTGGTTTAGCAGGGTTCTGGGTGTGTCTAGATGATGGACTTGCTGAAGAGGGAAGACTCACACTGAGTGTGGGCGACTCCAACCAATAAGCTTCTAGCCTGGAAGGAATAAAAAGGGAAAGAAACAGAAAGTCTTCTGCTGCTACTTTGGAGGAGCTGCAGTCTTTGCCATCACCTTTTGACATCCATCTAGGTTTCCTCACCCAGGACTCTGCAGTGAGCTCCAGGATTTTGACTTCTGACTGGATCCTTTAAATCCCCAGCGTGCAGTCAGCCCTGACTCTGCAGGCGGCCACTGTAAGCCTACCTTGTAAATCCCTATATCTTTATATAGATATATCCATATATCTAGTAAACACTGATATACCTAGCAGTTCCATTCCTAGGTAATTGCTCGGGAGATGGAAAGAATGGCACATATCCACTCACCCAGACACTTGTTGGATTGTTTATAGCAGCTTAATTTATAATAGCCCAAACAGGAGCAACTCAAAAACTCATCAAAAAGAATATGGTTATAGCCATATGATGGAATTCTTCACACCAATACAAATTATAGAACTACTGAAATATGCAACAATTTGGAAGTACTTCAGATAGTGTTTAATGAAAAAAAAAGATACAAGAAACTATAGTGATTACAGGGAACTACAATGATTTGATTCTATTTATGTAAATTTCCAGGAAAGATAAATCTTAAGTTAGAAAAAAATAGATCATTGGTTGCCTAAGACTGGGTGTGAGGATTGCTTGGAAAAGGTACATCAGAAATTTTGGAGGATAATCAAAATAGTCTATGTTGTGATTTTAGTGTTGGTTGTATAGTTTTATAAAAACTCATTAAACCAGCCGGGCGTGGTGGCGCACGCCTTTAATCCCAGCACTCGGGAGGCTGGGGTAGGCGGAGCGTTGTGGGTTTGAGGCCGGCTTGGGCTACAACGCGAGCGCAAGGCCGGCCTGAGCCACATAGTGCGACCCTGCCTCAAAAAACCAGGGCTGGGAGTTTGGCTCAGTGCCTTAAGCGCCTGCCCTGGCAGGCGCAAGGTTGTGAGTTCAATCCCCGGTGCTGGAAAACAAAAAAAAAAAAAAAAAACTCATTAAACCTTATGCTTAAAATGGGTGCATTTTACAGTAGTTCATTTTAAAAATGTAGGTAAAGGTGTAAATTTTTTAACTTTAAAGATATTTTATGTTTATATAAACACTTTGAGGAAAGTTTAGAATCCTTTTGTGTTACGCTGTTAAGCCCTGATTTATTAAAAGAGATGTTAATGTATTAAGCATTATCAAGTGATTTGGGTTCCCATGACTAACTGCCTGGGACTACAGTTATGTACCACTGTGCGTGGCTCACAAGTAGTGCATTACAAAGATTCTTTCAGCTGCAGGTAACAGAGAACAAAACTGACATATATAATAGGCATTTGTTATCTCATAGAATGAAGTTTCTGGAGCTCAAATATTTTAGGGTTATTTAGTGCTTGAACATCATCTAGGCCCCAAGTTTCCTTATCTTTCCGCTCCTCTGTCTAGTAGGTACTTGGTGGTCTCTGCATGACTACCCCAGATTTAGCATCATAGATGTTGAAAAAACTGAAACATTTCTGTATTATAGTTCTGTTTTTGCAAGGGAGGAAAACTTCCTAGAAGCCTGTGCTCGTGGCTTGATCTGCAAATTGGCAGGGGAATAAGAGGTCCTGAGTTACTTGAGTAATGCAGTGTTACCTAGTTCTAAACGGGTGTCAAGCCCCCCAAAGGACTTGGCAGATGGAAGGTGAGTAATTCAAATGAGGGTTCTTCTATCAGTGAAGGGCAGAGTGGCAGCGTCTCTTTTTAGATTATACACTATTATATATTATGATGGAGACAATTGATGAACTAGACAGATTACATGAGGTGTATTGATAGTGTGTGTTATTGTCTTGGTTACTTTTCACTCATTGCTGGGACAAAACGCCCAACACCCAAAATGAAGGAAGGAAAGGTTTATTTAGCTCCCTGTTTGTGGTTTCAGCCCATAATCAGCTGGTTCTAAGGCAGGGTGGCATGGCATAGGGGCAACACTTCAAGGTAGCAGCCAGAGCAGAAAAGGGGAAAACACAAGCCTCTTCTTCTCCCTTATAATCGTACACAGGCCACCCCCACCCCTTCAGGACAGGTGTAGCACTCACAAAATCTCCTTGCTCTGCTTTGCACAGGGATATTTACAAAGTAAGAACCCTGGCTTCCTGCTGAGTCTCTAGGTTAAACTTCTAAACTTCTCAAGTTGACACAGTGTATCAACCATAACAGTTACCAATTTATAAATATGTTATATCCCAAAAATTCTGTTTTCATGGCTTAATCATTAATTTATTCAGATTACTGCAGTGTATCCTTTATCTTCATAATGTTAAGAAATGTTCTTGCTGAGCTGATAGAAGGCTTGCCTAACATGCATGGGGCCCTGAATTCTGGGGGAAAAAATGGAAAGAAAAGTCTCCAGTGGAGCCAGGCATAGTGACACATGCCTGTAATCCCAGCACTCTGGGAGACAAGCATGGGGATCACCCCAGCCTGGGCAGTTTAGAAAGGCTCTGTCTCAAAAGAAAAGGGAAAATAAATAAAGCTGGGGATGATTCAGTTCTCAGCACTGCTAAATAAAGAAGGTATCAGTAGACTCCTAATTACCAATCAGCTGGCCTTTTAAAATTCATTTAAATGCCACTTCATTTTATTTTCACATTGTTAACCATTTTCTTCCTGAAAGTCCCTTTATCTTTAGTGTACTATCCTATTTCCTATTAGAGATTTGTTTAATTAGAAAATACTTTAAATTGCTGGGCATGGTGGTGCAAGCCTATAATCGCAGCACTCCAGAAGTGGAGGCAGGATGATTGCGCTCTAAGTTCAAGGCCAGCCTGCACTACATAGTGAGACGCTGTCTCAAAAACAAAGAAACAAGCAACAACAACAAACCTTTAAATGAAAATAGTTGTATCTATTACCCATGTTTAACACATTAACATTTTTTATTATTGCTATTTTCTTTTAAGAAAATACATACACCATAGATACAGTTGGAAGTTTCTCTCTCTTTAGTTGATTGCCTTTTCTAGGGTGGAAGTATTCCCAGCTTTAATTATTGCCTTCTAATTTCTTTTCCTGTGCATTTCTTGTGTGTTGGTGTCATCCAACATTGTATGCATTCTTCACTTCCCTCCAGATCTGTACCTTGGTTGAGTTTTATTTTCGCTCAGAGATTTAAACTGTGCATGTATGGTTTTAAATCTTTCCCTGGTTCCTACCTTATTTTTTTTTTTTTTGAGCTTTAGGCATATTATTAGTCCTGTATTAGACTTAATGACATGTTCCACCGACATCTAAAGTGAACATCTGGAACTAACTCATTGGCCCATTATTATTTCTTCTTTCCAGTCTATACTGCCTTATTGATAATAGATATATTCGTATTTTCTCTTGCTATAATTACCTTTTTAAAAAATTCTGGGTAACCTTTTGTTTGTTATGTTTTACTTAGTTTGAAATGGGCTTGCAATGCTGCCCAACCTGGTCTTGAACGGGTATGTAGACTCTATTTATCCTCCTTAATCCTCCATAGATAAAGTCTAAAAATTACCGTGTAACAAGTAATCTTTATATCAGTCCTCTCTACTTGTAGCTGCCCATCCTGCCATGCTTACTGATACCTCTGTGTTTCTGCCACAGAGGAATTTTCTGTTCCTCAAGCACACCATGCTTTTTTCCCCCAAACATCTGAGCCATCTACACACTCTTTGTACATCCTGGAGTCCTGTTTTGTCTTCTTGGAAATGTCCAGCTCTTCAAGGGCGAGGTCACACACCACTTCTTTTGCAAAGCTTTCATTCCAAAGAACTCAAGATTGAACTGATAACTTCTGGTGTATTCCTAAGGCATTTTGTACCTGCCTCCACTCTGGCATTTTTTCCCTCTGGCAGATTTCACATTTTTCAATAGTGTATTTGTTTCTTCCGCTTAAAGCCAGAGGTGATCCTCGGAATACTTGCCTAGCATGTAATGTGGCTTCCATACCAAACATGAGAGGTGGGCGGCATTCCTTATACTTATTTGTGATCTTTTTAAAGAAAAGATCTTTTACAGGGTCTAGTAACATATATTGTTAATAAATACGTATCTGTTAGTAGTTTGGAACTTGGAAGAGTCTTTCCCATATGTTTCCCATAAAAATATGTTTCTAAGGCAACCCAGAAAAATCTGCTTAACTCACATTTGTACCTGAAGTTCTCTTAAAAATATAAATCACATTCTACATTTTTAATAGGGTGTTTCTGAACAGGATGGGCAGCAGGGATATTTCCTGTGTGTTGATACTGGTCTTTTGGTAGAAAGGATTGAAAATGGGGGTCTGTCTTGGGCTATTGGAAGGGGTAAGTGGTGGGTATGAAGGGTTGGGTCAGAAATTTTGGATTAAGAAAAAGAGCTGGAGGACAGGTTAAGAGTACTATGAAAGATTTGATAAGGCAGGAGAAAGAGTGGCTTCTGAAGGAGAGAACTTGAAGCTAGGGGTTGCAGGATGTTTTCAGAGTGAAGAGGATGAAGATGAGGAATTAAGGAAACAAGAAATGGATAATTACAGATTCCTCTCTTGAATTGATGTGATACTTTCCAACCCACTCTGTAATTGAAAATCAATTAAAATAGTTGTTGACTTTTTCCTCATAATTTTGCTCATTTATGCAACTGCTATTTTTTCTAAAATTAATTTATGTAATTGTTAATATGTTCTTAATATTTAGACGCTGCATATTAATTTTGCTAATTCCTTGTACTGATACTTTTATATTTTTTGAAATTTTAACGCTTTATGGGTATTTATTAATGATTAGCTAAAATTCAGTCTTAAGCCTTGGGCATTGAGTCAGAATTTTCCAATCTGATAAACAAACAAAAGTATCTTGTTTTAATTTGCATTTACTGAAAGACTGAGAAGTTTGGTGTACTTTATTTTCACATGGCAATTGGCTTTCATATTTCTTTGTGAATTGCCTTTTGGTTTTCCTGTTTTTCTGGAAGACGTTTTCTTTGCTTATACAAGAGTTGTCTACATTAAGAATGTCAACAAACTTTCATATCTGTACATTTATTTGTATATTGAAAGCAAGAAATAACATAAGTCAAATAAAAAGATACTTACCCTGTTTCTCGTATCTTCAGCTTTGCTTAAGGTCCCCACCATCCAAAAGTTACATAATCTTATCTATTAGTCTTTTCTTTTTAGTTTTCTATTTCTGTGTATGGTTTAAAAGATTTTTCCAAATGATCAGAAAAAGAAGGAAGCCAAAGAGAAAAGTACCTGGGTTCAACTAAGGTGCCAACCTGCCCCATCCGGAGGCGCACTTTGTGAGAACCAATGGGAAGGAGCCTGAGTTGTTGGAACCTCTTCCCTGTGAATTCATGGCCTAAGCTGGGGAGGGAGCTCTGCCCTTCAGTCCCTAATTGGCAGCTAAGTGTTCTAGGGCCTACTTAGAAATAAAAAATCATTCGGTGTTGTAAGGATGGTTTTCTTAATTGAACAGGTGTGGTGCCTTTACCTCAGAAACAGATATTTGGAGCAGATTTTTATTCTACCTAGTTAATTGTATCGGATCTTTACTCTTTAGTGGTTTTCTTGCTGAAAGATACCGTGGAGGTATTGTGTAGGTGTATCCCCAAAGGGCCAAATACTCATGAAATACTTATATTGACTTGAAGATCTGTAAATCACCATGGGAAAGGATGTATCAAAATAAAATGGAAGTCATTTCAGTTAAAT
Organism: Dasyprocta punctata; assembly: GCA_004363535.1. Lineage (NCBI taxonomy): Eukaryota > Metazoa > Chordata > Mammalia > Rodentia > Dasyproctidae > Dasyprocta > Dasyprocta punctata. The sequence continues at coordinate 29,489 of RJWM01017064.1, read as the reverse complement.
GGAAGTCCATTGCAGTTAATAAACTGTGTAAAGCATAAGTAAATAAAGATTTTTTTCCCAATACTTGCTTATGAAACTACTTAGTTTTTTTTTTTTCCTAATACTTTTAGAAGTAATTACCTTTTATATGTTTAGTTTATAATTTCTTAATAATGTTTTTTGTTTTGGGGGGTTGTTTTTGGTACTGGGAATTGAACTCACAATCTCATACTTGCCAGGCAGGGGCTGTGCTGCTGAGCTGCTGGGCTGCTGGGCTGTGTCCCCGGGCCTCTTCATAATGTTTCAATGCTTGTACTTGTCACATGTTTAGAATACACTATATATCACTGTATACATTTAAAACAGTGACCGTGAAACCTTCCAGCTGTGAGGTTCTGAGATTGCTTCTGCTTTACTGTGTGTAAGGAGTAATCTAAATATATGGTGAATATTTAAATTTTTAAAAATTTATTAAAGTGAAAGATACATTATCACTAATCTCTTTTCAGAGTCCTCTTCTTCACTTCAGATATACTTAGCTCATTGCTCTTGCCACTTTCTGAAGCAGATCTGGACGTCCTCTTTCATGTCCTTACAAGGTGTGATAAAATACAGTGACTGTCACTGCCAGATGTCGTCTGTAGGAAAGGCAGGTGATTGGTATGTTCCGTATTCACTGGATCTGGCACCTGGCTGTTCCCAGACCCAAATAACCATGAAAGATGATAGACAGTATTAATTGATTCAGGACATTGAGACAGCTGCTACAACAGCACAACTTTAGCTGTGACACTCAAAAAAAGGAACTTCCAGAACTGCTTTGGAAAGTAGCGTAAGCACCTGCCTAGCAAGCGTGAGTTCATGAGTTCGAGCCTAGGTAACCAAAAACAAAAAAAAAACAAAAAACAAAAAAAAGTGAGGCAGAGTATTTTGGGGGGATTCATGGTGATGTGTCTTATACTGTAATAAATTTGGTTTTTTTAAGTCCATTTCAAGGAAAAAAAATGTCAGAACACGTCAGTCAGGGAATAAATTTGTTTTTAAATTTAAACATTCAATCACATCTCATATAGCTACATTTAAAATTAATATTATATAGCTGAGATTGTAAGTGTTCATCATATCACTCACCTGTTTCCTCTGAATGTTACAGGAAGGGAAAAACTACTTTAAAATGACCTTTAAAAGTAAGTGAATTAAACATGGCCTGCCTGTAGTCTCAGCTCCACAAGAAGCTGAGGTGGGAGGATGAGAAATTCAAGGCCAGCCGGGCAGGTCAGGGATACCTTTTCTCAAAATGTAAAAGGTGGGGAACAGCAAAATACTTCCTAGGCTCACCCTGCACTTTGGCAAGAAAGAAAGAGGGGGGGAGGGAGGGAGGGAGAGAGGAAGGAAGGAAGGAAGGAAGGAAGGAAGGAAGGAAGGAAGAAAAAGAAAGGAAGGAAGGCCGGGCGTGGTGGCGCACGCCTTTAATCCCAGCACTTGGGGGAGGCTGAGGTAGGCGGAGCGTTGTGAGTTGGAAGCTGGCTTGGGCTACAACGCGAGCGCAAGGCCGGCCTGAGCTACATAGTGCGACCCTGCCTCAAAAAACCAGGGCCAGGAGTTTGGCTCAGCAGCTTAAGCGCCTGTCTGGCAGGTGCGAGGCTGTGAGTTCGATCCCTGGTGCCGCCAAAAAAAAAAAAAAAAAAGGAAGGAAGAAAAGGAATTAATGACATCTACATTAGTGCCTCCACAGAAGTGAATAGAGGAATAGCGGGTTTTACAATATCAGTAACCCTACTGTACACAGACCACACTGGTAGGTGATACAGTGGATAAAAGACGAGTTAAGCACAACTCTGCTTTTAACCCATGTATTGCCATTAACTTGGGGATATGTTGGGAATTAGACCTTTAAACAAAAAATAATAAAAAGTGGAGTAAAGTCAGAGTTCATACAAAAGTTTCCTCAAAAGTATATTGGTGGTTTAAAGAAATAAGTTTTTTTACCTTATCATAAACGTTTGCAGCCAGGCGTGATGGCACATGCCTGTAACCCCAGCACTCAGGAGGCTGAGGCAGGAGGATTGTTGCAAGTTTGAGACCAGCTTGGGCTACAAAGTGAGCCCAAGGCCAGCCTGAATTGCATGGCAAGACCCTGTCTCAAAAAAAAAACGAAAACAAAAAAGTTTGCAGACATAACATGATTTATGTATTACACAGTATGTCTACGTGTGTCAAAACACCACATGGTACCTGATTAGTATCTCCGTTTTTTTTCCCCTTTGTCCTCCCCACTCCCCCAGTGCTGGGATGGAACCCAGGGCCTCAAGCTGCAAGGCAAGTACTCACCCAGAGCTACGTCTTTGGAGACAGAGTCTCACTATGTTGCCAGACTGGCCTTGAAATTGCGACCCTTGTGCCTTAGCCAAGGTCTCATGAACTGATTTACCAATGTCCTTTTTTAAAAAATTAAATTTATTGGTACAACTTAGATATACACAATGATCATATTATAGGGAGTTTGTACTGCTACTTGATACATATCCGTTCTTTTTTTTTTCATTTCCCTTCCCTGTCTTCAACTTCTCCTTATTTATAAAGCTTTGTTTTCATTTTATCCTTTTTTTCTCATTTTTTTCTTTTCCCTTCTACCTCCAGCATTTCCCTTTGCTTTTGAACAATTACTTCCTATTTCACAATATCTATTATATGTTTTCATTCTTATTTACACTTTCAGTTTCTCACACCAGTGAGACTGTAATATTTATGCATGCTTGTCTAATTTATTTCACTTAAGAGTTTGGTCTCAAGGTCATTCATTTAGCTATAAATGTCTCAAGTTTGTCCTTTATGACTGAGTGGTACTCCACTGGAAAAAAATCTTTATCAACTGGTCAGTTGCTGGGCATTTGGGTTGTTTCCAAGATTTAGCTGTTACAAACTGTGCTGCTATAAACATCGGTGTGCACATATCGCTGTGGTATGATGCTTTTAATTCTTTTGGAAATATACTAAGAAGGGCAAGAGCTGGATCAAGTGGGATCTCTAGTCCTAGATTTTTTTTTTTAGGAATCTCCACACTAATTTCCACAGTGGTTGCACCAGTCTATGTTCCCACCAACAGTAAGAAGTGTTCCTTTTCCCCCATAGTCCAGCCAGAATTTTTTATTGGTTGATTTCTTGATGATAGCCATTCTTTCTGGAGTGAGATGGAATCTCAGTATTGTTTTAATTTGCATCTCTCGAGTGATCAGTGATGTTGAACATTTTTTCATGTATTTATTTGCTGTTTGTACTTCTGAGAAGTGTCTGTTCATTTTATATGCCCATTTTTAGATTAGGTCTTTAAATTTGGCGGGGGGGGGGATCTGATTTCTTTCAATTCTTTATATGTTGTAGATACTAGACCTTTGTCTGAAGAACAACTGGCTAAGATTTTTCCCACTCTGTAGGTTGTCTTTTCACTCTGTTGGTGATTTCTTTGCCTATTGATGTGGAAGGAAAAAGGAATAGACCTCTTTTGACTTGAATGGTAGCCACCAACTACATACAGCAATTGAACCCTTTAAATAGGGCTGTACCAAGTTAAAATATTCCACATGTGCAAAATACACACTAGATTTCCATGACTTAGTACAAAAAAAAATATAAAACATCTTGCTGAAAATGCTTATGTTGATCACATGTTGAAGTAATTAATTTAGATGTATGGGGTTAAAATATTTTTAAAGTTAATTTTACCTGTTTCTTTGTATTTCCTAATTTTGCTACTAGAAAGCTTAGTATGTGTGGCCTACACTTGTTACTTGGATTATATTTTTATTGCATTATAACGCTGGTATATGTAGAAAAAACACAGCAGTATGTGCAAGATTGTTTAGAATCTGCATGGAAGTTAATCCTCATAAACCATATGAAGTAGGTAGCTCCTTTTTCAAGTACAGTAATGGTATGTAGAAAGGTTAAGCAACATACCTAAAATCACTCTGCTGCTAAATAGGAAGCCAAGATTCAAATTTAGTCCTCACTGACTTTAAAACCCCTCCCTGCCTTTGCCACTACCGTGGCATGTTACTGTGGGACTACTTGAGTTAGAGACTCTTGTGTATATGGATGTAGCAGAATCGTAATGAGAAAAATTAGGGGAAGAGATGCTGTTTTCATCTGTCTGGTTTTGTTTCATTACTTTTCTTGGGGGGAGGGTTGCCTTGGTTAAAGTCATATTTTTAAGTAGGATATTAACTAATTCTCAAAATATCTGCCTTATTATCTCTAGATTTGATAATGGGCTGCGTTAAAAGTAAGGAAGACAAAAGTCCAACCATTAAATACCGAACTGAAAACACCTCAGAGCCCGTCACTACCAGTGTCAGCCATTATGGGGCAGAACACGCTGCGGTGACGTCGTCGTCTTCAGTGAAGGGCTCCTCAGCGAACTTCAGCAATCTCTCCGTAACGCCCTTCGGGGGATCCTCAGGGGTGACTCCTTTTGGGGGAACATCATCTTCATTCTCAGTGGTGCCAAGTTCGTACCCCGCTAGTTTAACAGGTGAGAGCCACATGGACAGTGATGCCAGTACTGTTAGAGATGTGACTTTGAGCAACACATCCTGCTACTGAGAACAGTATCTTACTGGAGGACTTTCCAGAAAATACATGTAAAAATTAAAGTCTCTAATATCAAAATTAAAGTCACACTTTGGTACTTGATTGCTTTGAAATTTGTTAAATTTGGTATTCTGTTTTTTTATGTGAAAATTTTGTACCAGTAATCATTGCTTTTTTGGTACTCAATACCAAGCCAGAACATGTCTTTTTGATTGCTTTGAGACTCATTATTCTTTTAGGCTAGAACAATTTGTTTGGTACTGGTCCTTTTTGGTATTCCTCAGACCACCCAGAGCCAATTACCAATTTGGTTCTAATCTGATGGTGGTTATGTACCACTAATTAGTTCATTACTTTGTTAGTCAAGTAATTATTGAACACCTGTTGTGTAGCAGGCACCAGGACTATAACGATTAAAAACATACATCCCTCCTTGCAGAAACTTAGTTTCTCAGTATTGTAAAGTGCTATGCAATGTTAATAAAGTATTACAGTAGTTACTTAATATATGAAAATGTAGTAATGATGATACAGTGTTTCTGTCAGATACTTTTGATTTGATTGATTTTGGTTTTTTTGAGACAGGGTCTCACTATGTAGTGCAGGCTGACCTTGAACTCAACTCATGTAGTCCTCCTGCCTCAGCCTCCCGAGTGGTGGGATTTATAGGCATGCACCGTAATACCTGGCAGATACTGATTTTTTTTTTTGATACTACTGATTTTAAAAAAGATTCTGAACCATAGAAATTTAAATGATTCTTTTTCCAGAGTTATAGTAAGCAGGAGGGTTCAGATTTGTTCTTTTCCCAAACTTCTCGTATTACATTATCATTATCTTTTCAGAGAATAGCAGGATGTGATAGTTGACAATCTTTCATGGAGCTAGAATACTTTTAAAAAGTAGATTACAAAACTTTAAGAAGATTGAAAATGAGCGGTTTTTTCAGAGGTTCTCCATCAGGATGCTTTTCCCTTGAAGTGACAAAACACAGCTGGCCTTAAAAAGAATGCGCTCCAGAGTTCCTGATGAGAGTGTTCCCTGATGTCAGTAAGGACTTGTGTTTCTTTCACCTCTCTCCCGCAGCCCGTGGTGTGGGAGACAATTTGAGTGACTCCCCTTGAATGCAGATTAATTGCTGCAACTTTGATTATATTGAGACTTATTTTCTTATACTGATACATACAGGGCTGACTATGGTATTTTCTTCTCTCGTCAGCTGGCTCTAACCATTGCAAATAAGGCTATCCAAGGTACTGGTATGTAGTCTCTAAAGCCTCGGGCAGTGCTCCCTGTGAAATATGTGAGCACAGCGAGATGGTAGATGGTAGAGCCAGTCAGCTCCAGGAACGTCAACTGGGTATGAGCCTCCGATAAAGAGGCTGTGAGTCCTCAGGGTACAAAAGTTTACATATCAAAAACTAAAACAAAAGCCTCCAAAAACAGTTCAGTTGCTACCTTAATTGAATTATGCAAATTGATCCATCTGCATATCGTTAATCCCTGCATTTTCAAAGATGCTTTTCTCCCTACCTGGCTAGCCAGCTCAAGTGACTCACATAGTTCCCGCCATTCTCACTGTCACTCATCCTCAAGCCATGCCCTTCTTCACAAGATAATTTCTGGGAGAGGCCTAGGATCAGAGCCTTTGTCCTCACATCCCCACAAGGACTGGACTCGGGACCCCTCGGCTGCCCTTAACTTTGAATATGTCTTGGTGTCTTTACTCTCACCATGGGTTGCATTGGAGGTGGTAGATTAAAATGAACTTGCTGGGATTCCAATAATGTCTCAAAGGGATTACCGTACTCAGTACTGGGGATTACAGTGCGTGGGGTGTCCACTTTATCCTCCGGTATTAACAGCAGCTGGTTACGCCCTTATAACAGCCAGGTGGGTCAAAGGAGAAACCTCTATTGGGCTCTAAATTTGTCTTCCTGTCTGCTCACCTCTGGATCTCTAACAGTAGCCAGAGGACTGCCTGGCGTACACTGATTTATTAAACAGCGTTTGGAGAGTTACAGACACAAGTCGGCCCAGTTCTAATCCTGTCCTGACTCTGAATATATTAGGAATCGATGGCCACAATGCTATTTCTCAGTCAATAACAAAAGTTCAGATTATTTTAGGATTATTTGTTTGGGAAAGGTAATACTTCAAAGTGTTTAAAATAAATGTTGAGGGTCGGGAATTTAGCTCAGTGACATAAGTGCCTGCCTGGCAAACACAAGGTCATGAATTTGATCCCTGGTACCAAAAATAAATAAATAAATTTAAAAAATAAGATAAAATACAAGTTGATACTGAAAAAACATACTTTAAAGCAGTCTGCTTACATGAAATAGTCCATTGTCAGATGTTCATTTACTAACCCAACAAAAATGGAATGTCAGAGTGCCCAGCTATAAAGAGTTAAGCACGACAATCAAAGTTTCTGCCCAGATGAAGCTTACGTCCTGAAGCGGATTGGACGGCAGCCTGTCAGTGAACAGCTGCATGGGACGATCAGTGGTTCTCAGAGACTGAGAGAGAACAAACAAGCATGGCTGGTGAGGAAGGCCCTGGAGTTGAACAGGGAAAGATAGCTCAAGAAGAAATCATCTGAACTGATACTTGGTTGATGAGAATGACCTGTATGTTGTCCTAGGGGAAGTGTTTTCAAGGGAGAGGGAATAACAGATCTTATTTGGAGACAGGGTCTTCTTAGTTGACCAATTTGCCTCAAATTTCCAGTCCTCCTGCCTTAGCCTCCCATCCTGGAATGACAGTCATGTGCCAGCATCCCATTTGGGGTTGGCATTTAAAAAAAAAGATCAGATATGGTGACTCATGCCTATAATCCCTTGGAAAACTGAGGTAGGAGGATTGCTGTGAGTTCACGACCAGCCAGGGTCTTGAACATAATGAGTTCAAGACTGGCCTGAACTACATAGACCCTGTCTCAAAGAAAACAAACAACAACAACAACAACAAACCAAACTTTAAAAGAAAAACGAGGCCCGGGATATAGCTCAATGGCATATGTGCCTGCCTGTCAGGTGCAAGGTCCTGAGTTCGATTCCCGTGCCAAAAGAGAATGGAGAATAGATGGTAGCAAAGCAATATAGAATCAGGTTAGGAAACTGGTATTCTGAATATTCCCAGCAGTCCTGGTGAGACACGACATGAAATAGGTTTAGGATGGTAGCACTGAAAATGGAAAGTAGATAAATGCATGTAAAACTGATTGGACTTGAGTACCTGATTAGAGAGTGGTACCATTGCTTAGAGATGACTTAGATAAATACAGGTTAGAAGGAAATAATGAACCTCGTTTTGTACATAATAAATTCTATGTGTAAATTAGACATTCATGCAGAGATATCAAAGAGGCAAGATAGTTGATAGGTGACTAAAACTCAGAAGAGGAGTCAAACGAGTGAGCTAATGTATGTGATTGTACCTTTGGCTTTCTGTTACTGTGGAGACAGCAGGTTTCATACTGCTTTCTGCATTTGTGTTCGTACTTAGCAGTCTGTTTATAGTTTTACTGCCTGACTTTTTCCTACTGTTCCATAAAAATATTGATGGATGTAAGTAAACCAGTAATTGATCTAGCAAGTCAGTGGAACCATGTTGAGTAGACCATGTATATATTCAAATTAAGAATATGTTGGTCAGAGCTGGCAGTGTGCTCAGCAGAGAATGCTTGTCTAGCATGCATGAGACTCTAGGTTTGAGCCCTATCAGCATACATGAAAAAGTAGAAGAATTGGTCAAAGTTTACAGAATTGCAGTTAGGAAGTTAGGTTTAAAAGATCTATTATAAAACCTGGTGACTGTAGTTAATAGCAGTGTACTGTATTCTTAAACATGGCTAAGGTAGTAGAGTTGGTTTCCTCACCACAAAAACTAAGGCAGTACGTTTGTTAACTGGATTGATTTAGCCATTGCATAGTGTATACATGTGTTAAATGATTGTGTTGTATGTGCCAAATAGTGTTTTTCTAAAAGTAATACATTGTGGGTTTTTTAACCGAAATACTTGCCTCAAATAATTTAAACACTAAAATGCTGTGCACTGCATGCAGCTGTCTGTTACTCCTTTCAGTTGCACAGAGCAGTTTGGTTGTTCAGTGTGTTCATCCCTTAAGCTTCTGAGCATACTGCTAAATATGACAGTTATTTTTGGGAACTGTATTAATTCATACCAGCCATACCATTTAATTTGAAGACATATTTTTTTTATTTTTAAATGTATAACAAATTTACTAAAATCCTAGATAACTGTAATGATAGTAGACAGAAATGTACACCCATTAAGTGTGAGTTGAGAGGAGTGCCAGTATAGTGCTTATTAGTCCTCTTCCGAAGAATTGATTTGAGATTTAACTGTTTTTAAGGCAGAGATGTTGCTTCAAAAGTCAAAATTAAACTATTTCTCTGAGTCTATAGAATTTTAGAATTTTTACAGTACAGTGATTTCCTGGAAGGACTTAAGAGGGATCTTAGTGACCTAGAATAGCAAAAGCAATCCTGGGTAACAAGAACAAAGCAAGAGCTGTCACAGTCTTGGATTTGAAGTTATATTACAAAGCTATAAAAAGTATGGTACTGGCACAGAAACAGATACGTGGTTCCGTGGAACAAAATAGAGGAAGCGGAAACAACTCAAGCACATTCAGCTATTTGATCTTTGACCAAGGGCCCAAAAAGCATGCACTGGAGGAAAGACAACCTCCTTAGGAAATGGTGCTGGAAAACTGGCTGTCCACATGCAGAACATTGAACCTAGACCTATATCTCTCACTGTGTACGAAATTAAAAAAAGAACAATGAACCAAAGATCTGAATGTTAAAACAAATGTTTAATCTGCTGAAAGATAAAACAGGTACAACTTCTGAAGGCATAGATGTAGGCAGGACTTTCTAACAGAATCTCAATTCTGCAGAAAATACTGAGGATCAACAAATGTGATTGTATCAAATTTTAAAGCTTTTTTATGGCTAAAACAATCAAGAGTGATGAGACAACCCACAAAATGGGGAAAACATTTTGCCAGCTCTTAGAGGATAATATCTAGACTATATAAAGAACTCAAAAAATTAAAAATAAAAAGACACCTCAGAATAAAAGACACAAACAAAAAAATAGGCAAGTGTACAACCACTATAGAAATCAGTGTGGCGATCCCTCAGAAAATTAGGATTGGTAGTCCCATTCAACCAAGCTATTCCTCTTCTGGGTATTTTCCAAGAATTCAGAACATCATACCATAGCGTTATATGTGCACCCATGTTTATAGCAGCACTGTTTGTAACAGCTAAATCTTGGAAACAACCCAAATGCTCATCACCTGGAGAATGGATTTAAAAAGATGTGGTATTTTTATACAATGGAGTACTACTCAGCTATAAAGAAGGAAAAACTGGAGACTTCTATAGGTAAATGGATGCAACTTGAAACCATACTCTTAAGTGAAATATATCAGACTCACACATGTAAACATCCTGTTATCTCCTTAGTGTAAAACACTGAAAGAGTAGATAGATCCAAAATGTGCAATACATACTGTGAAAGTGAAAGGGGAAGAAACTGCTCAAAAGGAAAGAATAACTGGGATAAGGGAAAAGAGAAAAGGGAAAAAATTTTATATGTGTATATATATGTATATATGATAATTATACTACTAATCTCTTAGTTCACCAGAAAGAACAGTTTGTGCTTTTATTGTTGGATCATTTTTTCATGCCTATAGCTTGTAATTTGGGCAGCTACTCTGAATATAACAATATACAATAACCATTGTTAATCTCCTTAAAAAAAAAAACTTGAGCATATATGTTCATAGCAGCATTATTCACAGTTATGGTCATGACTAAAGCATTTTATTTTGAGCTGGAATTTTTTTTCCAGTCTACCTCTATTTCTTTTAAATAGATAAATAAAAGTTTTTAAGTTGTTCCCACAAAATAAGAAAAAGGGCAAGTGAAATGAATAAACACAGAAGTACAAATAGCCAATAAATACATGAAGAAATGTTCAAACTGGGCATGTTGATATATGCCTGTACTCTCAGCACTTGAGAGGCTGAGCCAGGAGGATTGCCACAAGTTTGAAACCAGCCTGGACCACACAGGGAGTTTAAGGCTGACCTGAACTGCGTATTGAGACTCTGTCTCAGGGGGGAAAAAAAAGCAAACTTCCACATCACTGCCTATTAGAGAAATGTAAATAAGAACACTGAGATTCCATCTCATCCCAGAAAGAACGATTTGTCAAGAAACAAATAGAGAAGCCGGGCCCGGTGGCACACACCTGTAGTCCCAGCCCTTGGAGGCTGAGGCAGGAGGATCCTTCTGAGTTCGGGGCCATCCTGGACTACAAAGTGAGTTCATAGCCAGCCTGAACTGCACAGTGAGACCCTGTCACAAAAATCAAAGGAAGGGCCGGGAGTTTGGCTCAGTGACTTAAGCAGCTGTCTGACAGGCGTGAGGTTGTGAGTTCAATTCCTGGCGCCGCAAAAAGAAAAAAGATCAAAGGAAAAGAAAAGAAAAACAAATACTGGTAAGGCTATGGGGGGGGGCTCCTTTCTACACTGTTGGTAGGATTATAAACTAGTGCAACCACTATGGAGAGAAGTATAGAGATTCCTGAAAAAACTAAAAATAGAAATTCCATTTGACTCGGCTATTCCCCTTCTAGGTATCTTCCTTTAAGAATTAAAGATGTTGTACCACAGTGATGTATGCGTAACCATGTTTATAACAGCACAGCTCATAATACCTAAATCTTCAAAGCAGTCTGTCTATCAGCAGATGAAAGGATAAAGACAAGGTGTTATTTACCTACAGTGGAGTACTACTCTGCCATAAAGAAGGATGAACATGAGTCATTTGTAGGAAAATGGATGCACCTCAAGACTGTAATGTTAAGTGAAATAAATCAGACACATAAGCTTAAATATTACATCGTTTCTCTGATATAAGAAACCCACTTTATAAATAAAGAGCATAATATAAGATAGATAATAGGAAGTAGGGAGATAAATGATCTTTCTCAAATGGGAAAGAGATAAAGGAAGGGAGAGAGAGAGGAAGGGGAGGAGAAAAAAAATGGTCCGTGTTATGTACATGGGCCAACTGTTCACAAGGCAGGCAGTCATTGTGTGCTGCAGGTATATCCGAGAGGCAGAGAGGAGGAGTGAGTATCTTAGTAACTTAAACTCCAGCTCCCCAAAGCTCCAAATTCTAAAAACAAATGCTGAAGACTAGGAAGCAATGTGCTTTTTTGCTGGCGGTAGTACCTTCTTTTATATATTATCTATATAACTTATCTTGGTCTTTTTTTCTTGTGCTAGGTGGTGTTACTATATTTGTGGCCTTGTATGATTATGAAGCTAGAACTACAGAAGACCTTTCATTTAAGAAGGGTGAAAGATTTCAAATCATTAACAATACGTAAGTGTTATATTTTGTGAGAGAAAAAACACAGAAACCTTTTCTTTGCATTGAAGCTGCTGAGCTAACTGATATTGCAGCGATGAGTCATGGGGCTTGAGTCTCTGTCCCCTGGGTTGGATGGTGTACTTGGCTTCCTGAGTTATGTGGTGTAAGACAACTGCTACAGGCAGAGCTTCCCACTTGTACAGATTGTGCTGCCATGGTTTGACCGTGAAGAGTGGAGATTGAAGAATGAAGGGTTAGTACATGCAAAATCCAGTAAAGACAATTCTGTGTTCTTGTGTGAGTACCAGGTGATTTAAAGATCTTTCACCAGCTGGGCAGACTGGTGCACGCGTGTAGTGCCAGCGTCCTGGGAGGCTGAAGCAGGATTGCAAGTTTGAGCTCAGCCCGGGCAACTTGGAAACCATAACTCAAAATTGGAGTAAAAAGCACCTGGGAGTATAGCTAAGTGCCGAATCCCCAGGTTCAATCCCCAAGACCAAAAATAAATGTTTACTTTCATCTAAACAGAGATAAAGGTGGGTAAGGATCCCTTGTACTCCCAAACTGACCACATTTCATTGCCTTTTCTTATGTGACTCTTAGATGTTTTGTTATTTACTGGCCAGCCATAGAAAATACGATGTTATGGAAGAAACATTCCATAGAGTTCGAGGCCAGCTTGGGCTACAACGCGAGCACAAGGCTGGCCTGAGCTACATAGTGCGACCCTGCCTCAAAAAACCAGGGCCGGGAGTTTGGCTCAGCAGCTTAAGCACCTGTCTGGCAGGTGTGAGGCTGTGAGTTCGATCCCCGGTGCCGCAAAAAAAAAAAAAAAAAAAAAAAAAAGAAACATTCCATAATTTCATTAGCAAACCTAACACCCACTTGTGACTTTCGGAATGTATACTTGTGGGCACCTTGCTTCCAGGCATGTTTCCCTCTGTCCTGTTCCCTTCTGTTACGGTTAGCACCCCCGGACGTAGAATACGATCGATTCTGTCTGCTGTGAAACCTTTCAGTAGCTACCAGTTGCCATCAAGATAAGAGCAGTAATAATCATAATGTATTGAGAATTTACTGCGTGCTTCTTACTCTGACACCCAGCCACACTCAGGTGCTTGCAGTTTTCTTATTCCACTGGAGTTTTTCGCCCTCTCTACACCTTCATACACATTATTTTCTTTTTTTCTATCTTCTTCTTATCTCTCCCCTTCTTTTTCTGTGCTGAGGATCAAACCCAGGGCCTCATGAACGCTAGGCAAGTGCTCAACCCCCAAGCCTTGCTCCCAGCCCTCCTTTGTCCTCCTTGTGCTGGGAATACTAAGCAGTGTACTTCCTCAGTGAGTCCTTCACTTGTACCCCTCCCTTGCCTGGCTCAGTCCTGTGCCCTGCTACAGGGTTTCTTTATTTGTTCACATAGCACCCTGAGCACAGGTCAGTCATAACTGTCATGGAAATTTAATTAATTAATTTATTTATTTATTTGGTACCAGGGATTGAACTCATGACCTTGTGCTTACCAGGCATGCACTTGAGCCACTAAGCTAAATCCCTAGCCTGGAAATTTAATTTATAATTTGTTGCTTGGCTTGATTGATTCATTGATTGATTGATCGTAGTACCAAGGGTTGTAATTTGTCATTTGGCTTGTCATTATTTTATTTATCTATTTATTTATTGCAGTACTGGGGATTGAACCCATGACTGTCATACTGAGCTACATCTCAAGCTCTTTTTTATTTTTTGTGTTGAGACAGGGTTCAGCTAAATTGCTGGGGCTGGGTTTGAACTTGTAATCTTCCTGCCTCAGCCTCCCAAAGTGCAAGGATTACATGAGTGTATCACCGTGCCTTGCTTTGTTAATCTTTTGATCCCGTGGTTCTCAGTCTGGGACAAAATCATTCAGGAGATGTTTGTCGGAGTTGCATACAAAGGTACTTTTGGTTGTAAGTCCAGGTGCTGCTACTGTATCTAGTGGGTAGAAGCAAGGTAAGCATCTTGTTAACCATTCTGCAAAGGTTTACTAAGTCCAGACTGAATGCCCTGGAGTTTGTAAAACCTGGCTCTACACTCTGAATCCTTTGAGTTAAGGACATCTTTTTACCTCTTGTTTTTTACACACCCTGTTGTAAATTCTGTCACTTACTAGGCTTCCAGTTCGGATGAGTCAGTGAATGCTTAGTAGGACCAGATACTGTGTCTCCTGTTTGTATCTCTGAAAGTACTTAATATATACTAGGAAAGCACAACCCGGTGTATCGGTTTGTGAATTTCCCACTTCATTTTAGAGAGCAGATTATGAAATTTCAATTTAGATAATATATTTAATCTTAAGTACTGAATTCTCCATATGTTTCTTTATTAGAGACTAAAAGTATTTGTGATTTTTATGTTACCTTTGGAAAAGTCAAGGCTTACATATTACAAACCACATGTGTTTCTCATGTTTTGAGTTGTAATTGAATTTTGGTCTTACTAAGATATTTTTGGTTATCATTTTTATAAATATGCCATTTCTAAAAATTCAAATTTTGTTATTGCTTGCCTATAGGAGTGTTACTGTGTTATGGTTTTTCCCTTAAAACAACTAAATACAATTATAGATTTGTGTACTGTTAAAAAGAAAGGCATTTGGCAACAAAAAAAGAATGAACTACTGATACATACTACAACTTAGATGAAAAGATAATGCTAAGTGAAAGAAACCAGTCACAAAAGGCCACATAAATGGTCCCATTCATGTGAAATGCGTACTCGGCATACCTGCGCAGACAGAAAATTAGTGGATGCTGTTGGGGGGGGTCAGGCTCGGGATGACTGCTGATGAGTAGAGGGCTTCTTTTAGGGGTGATGAGACTATTCTGCAAGTTACTGTAGTGGCAATACAACTATGAATGTACTAAGAACTACTCTATTAGTACACCTAAGTGGAGTTTTATAGTGTACAAATTGTATCAAGCTATTAAAAATGCAGTCAAAACTGAATAATTTGAAAGATTTACCTCCCAGATTATTCACTATAGTTGATTGTTCTAGGTTGAAAGAATTACATAAAAATGATGTTGTAACTGAAATTCAAGTATGTGGCATTGGGGGTTTGTGTTGTTGGTTTGAAGAAATCAGCAGTTGTGCTTTTGCTTCATGTAAATTTTGTTTTGAGATGTTACTCTTTCGAGTTTAATTCTTGATCGAATGAATACATAAATAAAAATGGAAGTAGCATCTCTCGTTTGCTTCAGAGCAGCAGACTGTGCGTCCCGCCGCGTGGCGTCCTAGTGACTGTCGCTGTGTGTTGCAGGGAAGGAGACTGGTGGGAAGCGCGGTCGATCGCGACAGGGAAGAGCGGTTACATCCCCAGCAACTACGTGGCGCCTGCGGATTCCATTCAGGCAGAAGAGTAGGCCAACGCTTTATGTTTTATTAATTCGTTTGACTTCAGAAATGTCTTAATGCACATTCTTCTTAGCCACAACTTTACACACACACAATTACCAGTCTTAATGCAACTAATGTATCATATTAATAGATGGTACTTGAGAATTAATAATTGATGTAATAGTATCCACTTAAAACAGTATCATAAGTGAGTCTGCATTAATCATGCTGTTATGCCTGGTCTTTCTCCTCCATCTTTCCACTCATTTTAAAAATTTTATTAACCCTTTTCATATTTTATAGACAGTCACTTCAAAAACTTACCTCACTTAGATCTCAGGTCAGTCCTTGCATCCTGTTTCTGGAGGAGTGTGTCCTTGTCTTCTGGGGAGCACACACTGAGGTCTTCAGGGTCATGACTGAGAGTGCTGGCAGCTTGCAGTTGTAGGAAGAAACACGCGTGTGTGCACACAACACACAAACAGGAAGAGAAGAAAGAGAATGCCAAAACAAAGTACTGCCAGCTGTGGGAGGCTGGTTGCAGAGGATGTGAGGTTCTGTGGGCTGTTCTTGCAGCTTTTAAAGGGTTAAAGATCACTGCTAGTGAATTCATTTTATGTACAATTAATTTAGCTACCCTATCAATACAGTATTTGTTCTCTTTTATTAAGCATATTTAATTCATCGGAATAACTTTTCTACCAGGACATTTATTACTATTTGTTTTGTTCTTTCATCATCTTCCCCAGTATTCTGTGAACACTTTCCCAGAAGAGATGCACTTCTATTCACTAGGCTTTATTAAATCAAAGCCGTGCAAATTTAGAGTTCCTCATAATGTGGGTTGATACACTTGTATCTTATTGAACTTAGGGGATCATGCTGTTACCAAGGAATAGTCTCTTTTTTACTGTAGTTTTAATGTTTCCTTCTGTCCTTGACAGAAAGCATCCATTATTTACTATCTTCCCTTCTCCATTTGCTGTTCCTGTGACTCAGTAGTACAAGTGGCCTGCTGAGTAGTCAGGACATGGAAATGCTATCAGAGCACATTCTAACAGTGAGATTTGTAAGGCTCCTCTCCTTTTTTTGGTACCAGGGATCGAACTCAACCTTGCGCCTGCCAGGCAGGCACTTACACCACTGAGCTAAATCCCTGGCCCTATGTTTTGAGACAGGGTCTCACTATGCAGTTCAGGCTGGCCTTGAACTTACTTTGTAGCCCAGGCTGGTCTCCAACTCACAACGATCCTCCTGCCTCAGCCTCCCCTCTTGCCTCAGCCTCCGGAGTACCGGGGCTTAAAGGCATGCGTCACCATGCCTGGCTCTAAGGCTCATTTTTAACAAATAAGAATTTATGTCCTACTAAATTTTAAGCCATATTCTGTAGCTATTCTTTATCATCCTCCCTACCCCACTCCATTTTTATCAATACTTCTATATAGGTCTTCTGACTCATGCCTTCCCAGTTCAAAACATTAATTTGTTTCCAGATGGTATTTTGGCAAAATGGGAAGAAAAGATGCTGAGCGATTACTTCTGAATCCTGGGAATCAACAAGGTATATTCTTAGTAAGAGAAAGTGAAACTACTAAAGGTATGAATGTTAATATATTGACACAAGTAAAAATTTCCTCGGGCAGTATTTTGAGAAAGGTAGAATAAAAGTCTCTATTTCCCCCCACCCCCACCCCAGGTGCTTATTCCCTCTCTATTCGTGATTGGGATGAAGTAAGGGGCGACAATGTGAAACACTACAAAATTAGGAAACTTGACAATGGTGGATACTATATCACAACCAGAGCACAATTTGATACACTGCAGAAACTGGTAAAACACTACACAGGTGGGTAAACATTTCCAAGGCAAAATTGCTTTCCGTTTTGTGAGGACAAAATTTGTATCTTTAGTATATGCCCAATAAATGTGTCTAGGTTTTGTTTTTTGTTTTCTTTTTGGTATAGGCTCTCACTGTGCAGTTTCAGCTGACTTCAAACTCTTGTCTCAACCTCCCAAGTGCTGGGATTATAGGTGTGTGGCACTACACCTGCTCTCTAGTTTCAAAATCAGGAGCAGACTTAATAGTATCTGAATTGAATTACAGGGTAATGTGCTAAGTTCCATTTCATGCCATATAAGTACAGAGTGTGAAAGTGAATTAAACATATGAGCAAATTTTTATTTATGGACACTTACTAAATATTTAACACTAAGCACTTAATATTAAAAAGCTTTGTGAGATGGCCTCTTAAATAATCATCCCTTACAGATAGTGGATCTCATAAGATTTCCTCAAGTATAAACCCAATGGAAAAACAAACAGAAAAACCAAAAAGTCAGATGTGATTGCACACACCTGTAATCCTAGCACTGAGGAGGCTAAGGCAGAAAGATCACCCAGAGCTCGAGGTCAGCCTGAACTACATAGTGAGTTCGAGGTCAGCCTGAACTACATAGCAAGACCCTGGCTCCAAAAAACAAAGCAAAACAAAACAGAATAATAAACCAAATGGAATTTGGTTTGATGGTGCATTTTGTTATCCTTGAAAATAACAACTGCAGACATTTTTATCTTTCAAGGACTTTTGAGAAGTATTTAGTATTGGAGTCTTGTATCTCAAAATTTTTCTTTACCAATTTGATGTATAAGTGCATCTGTGAAAAGCTTTAAATGATTAGTATTGGAGGAGAGCAAATTTCCATGGTGCTTTCTTCTTCGTTGACAGCTAGCTGCAGTGTGTCAAGTCTACCAGCAGTCTTGACGTTGAAGCCACATGTTCCAAGCGGGGCATCTTTGTCGTTGCCCTTGTTAGGGTGTGAGTTTGTGTGGTGGCTTGATGAGAGTGGGAGGGCATGTGTCCCCCATGGATGCGCCGCTCAGGCTGTTGTGAATCCGGGGCTCCCTCCCTTTGCGTCTCCCGTGTTTAAAATTCATTCCCCTAAATGAACGTCTGCCTTGATTTTTAGTGTCTTGCAAATTAGTGGTTAATATTAGGAATAACAATTAGAGCATTTCCTTAGAATAAGTAATTCCCAGTATACAAAAGAAAATTTTGTACACCAGCTGACCTGAGCCTGAATCCCATCACTTGCTTATATGAGATATTTGTGAAGTGCTAAATTAATCCAATAGCCGGAACATAAGTGTTCAATACATAATAACATTAAAATGTCTTACACAAGGCCAGAAGTTTGGCTCAGTGGCCTAAGCACCTGCCTGGCAGGTGTGAGGTTGTGAGTTTGATCAATCGGTACTGCAAAAAAATAAAAAAAGTCTTACACAAAATGTTTTGGTTTTTTTGTGTGTATATGGTACTAGGGATTGAACCCAGGGCCTTCACACTGAGATGCATCCCCAGTCCTCTTTTTTCTGTTTTGAGACTGTGTCTCAGTAAGTTGCCTATACTAGGCTTGAATTTGAGATCTTCCTGCCTTAGCCTCCCCCAAGCACTGGGGTTATACATGTGTGCTGCCACACCTGGCTTATATTATGTATACTGTTTTGTTTTCTTCCTATACACACTTCTGTATTTGTGTTTTGGTTTTCCTTTGAGACAGGGTCTCATTATGTACTTTAAGCTACCTTGAACTCACTCTGTAGTCCAGGTTGGCCTCAAATTCAAGGCCATCCTCCTGTCTCAGCCTACCCAGTGCTGGAATTAAGGTGTGCACCACCGTACTGGGCTGTATTTATATTTTTACAGTAAAATTGGTAGGACATTGTGTTTTTGTTTTCCTATAATTTAAAAAGGTTCTAAAAACAATGTATTATATATGTACTTTAATTTTTGTAAGAAATTTATTTTACAGTATAGTTTATTCATTTGTCTAGAACATGCTGATGGTTTATGCCACAAATTAACAACTGTGTGTCCAACTGTGAAACCCCAGACTCAAGGTCTAGCAAAAGATGCTTGGGAAATCCCTCGGGAGTCTTTGCGACTAGAGGTTAAACTAGGACAAGGATGCTTCGGTGAAGTATGGATGGGTAAGAAACCTGAACTTTTTGGAGAAAGAGGATGGTTTTTTTGTCCTAAAATTTGAAGTGCCACGATTTATGATAAAATACGTTTAAGTATTTAACTGCTGTTCGTTGAAGTTTAGTCTAAAAATCTCACAGTGTAGATTGAAATTGTTTGTCTCTCTAGGGACATGGAATGGAACCACAAAAGTAGCAATCAAAACACTAAAGCCAGGGACAATGATGCCAGAAGCTTTTCTTCAAGAAGCGCAGATAATGAAAAAGCTGAGACATGATAAACTTGTTCCACTGTACGCCGTTGTTTCTGAAGAGCCCATTTACATCGTCACTGAGTTTATGTCCAAAGGTCCGTGTGTATTAGCATCTCTTGGGGCACTCATGTTGGTTAGCTGTTTAAGAAACAAGATTTTCCTTTCAGTTTTTCTGAATGCAGATTTTTTTACTGTGTAGCGCTAAGTGAAGAGTTTAGTTGACATTTGAAGGGAGGAAATATGACACTGATAGGTTAGTGGTGAGTTCCAGGTATTCCTGAGTCTGTTATGAAGGTTATAAGGCGAAGTAGGCAGGCTGAATTGATTTAGGAAGTAGATTTGACTAAAGGAAATAGGATAGCCATGGATATTGAGAAATAAAACAAAATGTACAAATTGAATTGAAATGATAAAACCAGAACGATACTTACATCCTCAGTACTAAAGTAAAGAAGTAAAGGGAATTAGTTTTGTCTCATTTTACTATAAACCCAGTCCCTGTGCTCAGGACTCTTTGAAACTTCTGTTTTCCACCCTTGTATTCTCCCAAGCCCAGACTGCTAGATGGGATCTTCAGTAATAGAGTTAAAGGCCAGGATAAAGAAAGAGAAGACTGATGCTCTGCCCAGCCTCCCTAGGCTAATGGTGCTTCAGAAGAGGAGCTAATGAGTCAGATTGTATACTCACTGGCCCAGTGTAACCTATTTTGAATTGAATGTTTTTAATTTACTGTTTTAATTGGTTGAATCAGACTGAAGTCATAGGTTATGTCACTCTCTCTGTTACTCTACCTTGACCAGTGGTGTAGTTTCATCTAGTGGTGACTGGTAGTTACCAATTACGTATTTGCTGTAGGAGAATGGTTTTTCCCTCCCAAAGAACTAGAACTAAGTGATGTAGCCTTTTTATTGATAGCTGAAATAAGCTGAAGCACCGAGTGTGTGGCCGTCTTTGGAGGGAGTTTCTGCTGCAGCTATGCCAAGTGTGCCATTTCAGAGAGTGCATTGAATGACCAGGGACAAGAAGGGAGAGAGGGACAGAGAGGAAGTTTAAGTCAGGATGTTCGTAGCGGGTGAAATATAATGGAGGCAGTCAGGGCACACCTGTAACCCCTGCTCCTTGGGAAGCTGAGGCCTGCCAGGGCAATTTATTAAAAGCCTGTCTGAAGTAAAGAGTGTTGTGCTGGGTATGGCATCATCCCAGCAGTCAGGAAGGTGAGACAGGAGGATCGCCATAGGTTCAAGGCCAGCCTGAGCTACATAGTGAGTTCAAGATCAGCCTGGACTATGCAGTGAAACCCTGTCTCAAAAATAAATAAAGATTAAAAGTGCTGTAGCTCAGCACTTTCTAGGTTCAATCCCTAGCACCACATCAGAAAAGAAAGAAAGGATCATTTAATTGGGAGGCATGGTCAGACTTCTTGTTATCAGATCATTGGATTGGGATTATTTTCAGGTGGAGAGTTAGGATACAAAATCACAGTTTTTCTAGTAATTCCCCATTTCAGTATTCAGTTACTTAGTAATTGCTTCCAGAAAATCCATCCAAAGTCATTACTTCGTGTAACCCAGCATTAACCAACTGCTCTCAACAGATAAATTTTCTTGTTGCTTCTGGTTTCTGTGATTGATTGATTGATTGATTGATTGATGTTTTATGTGTGTGTATATATAAAATGTACATATGAATATTTTTGTGAGGCTGGAGGTCAGACCCAGAGCCCTACTCACACTAAACACGTGCTGTCCCATGGAGCTGCACCCCAGGCCCACCATGATTATTGTTTTCTTCTCCTGGAATTTGGTTTCCCTGTCTCTTGACCAGACCACCAGCTAGACTGGCCTGGTCCAGTGTCTAGTCTCTGGCCATGTGTTACATTGTGTTGTCATTTTTCTTTAGTTTCATCTCATCTGGAGCTGTTCTTTAGCCTTTTTTTGCTGGAGTGTGGGGGAGTCTCTCATACAGTGTTGTTTTTTAAGAGAGCAATCCAGTTTGTTTTATAAAATGTCCCTTAATTTGGATTTCTTTGTTTTCTCTTGATTAAATTCAAGTCCTTGGTATGCTTTTAACCAGTTACAGAGAGGGGACAGCCCGACTTTTCCTTCAGAGCCTTTCACTTTGCTGTGTTCACATCTGTGGTGCCTTCTAAAATTGAGAGCCATTGGTCAGGGCAGCACTGCCCCTGCAGCCCACCTAGCTACTTATAGTTAATCATAGCCACCCTAGGGTATTCTCAGTTGTCTGAGTTCTTGATTCAGGTAGATTTAAAAATATGTATCTAACACTACTTTGTGAATCAAGATTAAAATCTTGATCAAAGCAAGGAAAGAATGACTCCAATCTGAATAATTCAATTCCCTTAGGAAAGGGAAAGACTACGTTTTTCCTCTTCTTCAAATGTTGTCAACAGAAATTTCTAAATTTTCACTTTAAGGATCTCTTGTAGAATATTTAAGATAATTATTCAGAAATTTCAGAACAATAAAGAAATTTAAATATGAAATACTGTATCGCAGTAGGGTGATTTGTTTTGAATTGGAGTATTTATTTCAATCTTATTGCAAGATTTGCTTACTTTATGAATATCTTGTTATCTCTTACAGGAAGTTTATTAGATTTCCTTAAGGAAGGAGATGGAAAGTATTTGAAGCTTCCGCAGCTGGTCGATATGGCTGCTCAGGTACTTGCATGCACATGTATCAGTCAATTTGAATTGAAAGTATACATTTAAAATGCAGAATAATATCAGCAGAATATTATATTTTATATAGCAAAATAATGAAATTTTAGAACAGGAAAGAATGTTGGAAGTAATCCAGTGTGAACTCCTAATATTACAGATAATGGAGTCTCTGAAGATCAGAAATACCTAGAATTCACCTAACATGTAGCAGCAGAGCCAGTGCTAGAACTGGCTGTAGAGCCTGGTCCAGTTCCTCCGAGCCATAGTTGACCATCCTCCACTTGTGGCCAGTACTCTTAGCATCAGGTCATCTTAGATTGTTCCTGAGTTGGGCCTTGACAGGCTGTGTCCCAAGGTTCGCAATAACCATGTGACTTACCTCTTCCTCTAACCACTGAAGCAAGAAGACATTAGGACATTACATTACGTTGCTAATGGTAACTGGATACACGGGTTGGTTGAAAAGCTTGGCCCTCGAACTATGTGTCAAGAGTTTTTTGTATGTGGTGTTGGAGGTATGTCAGATTTTCGGTTGAGTGTAGCCTGCTTCTTTATTAGTGTTACCTTCTAGACTATGCTTGTTGCTGTCGTCATCTTTGGAAAACTCTGATGGCTTCTCCCTGTTTCTTCTGTAACATTTGTTTTCCTTTTCCAAGATTGCCGATGGTATGGCATATATTGAAAGAATGAACTACATCCACCGAGATCTTCGGGCTGCTAATATTCTTGTAGGAGAAAACCTTGTGTGCAAAATAGCAGATTTTGGTTTAGCAAGATTAATTGAAGACAATGAGTATACTGCAAGACAAGGTAAAATTACTTTTATGTAAATGCTTATAACCTAATGTTGTTTTTTTCTTAACACTTTTGAAAATAAAAGTTTTTATAAAATAAGAATAGTTCTAAGTCCTCTCAGAAGAGTTATGAAAACACTGATTTTGTTACATAGAACTGTAGAATATATATTATGACTGTGTGACTTTCTTAGTTACTTCTGTGAAGAACTTGACTAGGTATTCCTTGAATGACAAATTATAGCAAGTAATAACCTCTTTATATTTGATCAATTCTTGAACTGTTGCCTTAGAAGCTCTTAATAAGGACAATATTTTTCTTTACCCCCAAGAGATATCTGACAATATCCAGAGATATTTTTGATTGTCACAAAGCAGTGGCTACTACTGGCACTTCCTGGGTTGAGGCCAGGAATATTGCTACATGTCCTACCACAGCCAGCTAGACCCTCACCACAAAGAATTATCAGGGCCAAAATGGTCAGTATTGGCAAGCTGAGAAACCCTGATGTAACCACACCTTCTTTTTAACCTCTGTACCTTCAGGCACTTATCTCTAGTTGAAATATCTTCTTCTGTAATCCTTACTTATAAAATCTTAACCATTCATTTAAGGCTTAGTGTAGCTGCCACTCTTTCAATGAAATCTTTTGTGATTATGCTAGTGAAAAATTGATCTTCTGTTTATTGAATTATCTAATGTGTTCTTGGTAGCATATTACACTTATATATACATGTAGATAACTTCCAATGTATGAGCACCTGTAATCTTACTACCGTAAGCATAGAAACTTATGGAAGTGCTGTAATGGTTAGCGTAGTGCCTGGCATAGCAGGCTTACACTGACTATTTGAATAAATTAACACGGGCTTTTAAAATTGGTAACAGTACAAATTTCCAAACAGATACCATAATACGAAAAAAAGAATATGGTTAAAAACCAGTAATCATTAGACCCCAACAGTGTGTGTCATCATCAGCTCACAGCTACAGCTACTGGGTGCCTGACTACTTAAAAGTTACAGATTGTATAATCTATATTTTATAAACAGTATTTTTGGCTTATAGTGTCTACCCCCCACCCTCTTCCTTCTTTCCTTCCATCCTTTCTTTCTTTCTTTAAAATTTTATTTTGTGGTACTGGGATAGAATCCAGGGCTTCACACATGCTAGACAAGGGCTGTACTGCTGAGCTACATCCCTAGCCCTTTTTAAAAAACAAATTTGAGATGGGGCCTCAGCCCAGGCTGGCCTTGAATTTGTGGTCCTCCTCCCTCAACCTTCTAGGTAACCGGGATTACACACACATGCTTCCATACCAAAACTCCTACCTATGTTTTCTTGAATGATTTTTCTATTACCACTACCAACTTGCTTTTCTGTTGTTATTTTTGTTTTATTTTGTGTTTTTGAGACAGGGTCTTGCTGTGCAGTTCAGGTTGGACTGGAACTCACTGTGTAGCCCAGGTTTTCCTTGGACTTCCAGAGATCCTCTTGTCTCATCCTCCTGAGGGCTGGGATTATAGGTGTGCACCACCACACCTGGTTCTTTTTTATGTCACTGACTATTTTACAAGAAAGAAATGTGGTTTATTTTAATATAACTTTTAAAAATTAAAAATTTTGCCCGTGTACTTTGTATGTTTGAAGAATTGGACACCAGTGACACATACAGTAGAAATACTGACAAAAGATTGGCCCTGCTTATAATTTACACAAATACATTGTTAAAAAACAGTAACTTCAGATTGCCAATGTTGTCTTAGGTGCAAAATTTCCAATCAAATGGACAGCTCCTGAGGCAGCACTCTATGGTCGATTTACAATAAAGTCTGATGTATGGTCATTTGGAATTCTGCAGACAGAACTTGTGACGAAGGGGAGAGTGCCCTATCCAGGTAAGCCTCCTTTGCATTAGCTCTTGGTTGTCCCGTCAGTGACTAAGGGGGTGTATTAGGAGCAGCGCTGTGTGGTAGGGGCTTTATTCCTTCTCTCTCCACGTCCGCTCCTTATTTTGGTATTGGATAGAAAACACTGAGTAAGAGCCCAGTCCTTGAGGTGGGGCGAGCACAGGAGGTACGCTCAGTATTGCTATCTGCTTTCTCCCCGTGGACTTTCTCCAAATAACCCTCTTATCTGTTCGCTACTCTCAGGTCAGAAACATCTTAAATATCCTCCCCATCCCCGGTACAGTGATTGTTCCTTTCTGTTTTCCTCAATGGACTATTCAAGAAGATATTTATGTAATTACTGAGGGAAAAAAAATGTTTCCTTCTTAAAAAATTGGTAGATAGCTTGCCTACTTCTAGGGCAAGGAAATTGGGCTACAACTGAGCATTATTTAAGTGTGACACTAGTTGGGGAGACTGAAAGCATATGAAATCCAGGCTTTTTGAAAAGCTGCTATGCTAATCTTAGGTCTGTGCACATTTTCTAGCATGTCCCTCCTCCTGACACCTCCAGCTGTAGCTCTAACACCGTCACGTAGCACTTTACACTTCCCCTTGTTCCTGTTATGCACTGATTCTCACTGCCCAAGCTGTTGCGTAGTAGTGACTCCCTCTTACCCTTCCCAGTCAGACTCCACTCCTGTTTTAATTCACCGTCATCTCACTACACCCATCAGTGATTCTTGGGTCTCTTGTTGCTTGAACTCTCCTCATCTGTGAACTTGTCATCACTTGTGCCTTAAACCATCCCGTTACCAATAACTACACTCCTCATCATTGCTGTTTCATGCATCCACACTCTTACCACTACCTCATGTCTTTTCAGCTCGTTCTGCCCAAACCCTAGCAGTTTCTTCACACTCTCTAGAACTTAATCCTTTGATTCTACTACCTTTGCATGCCCCCCACTCTCTTCATGATACCATTCCTTCAATCTCATGGTGAAGTAGTGTATTACACCTTTGTGTGTACATTTGGTCTTTGCTTTTCTCTCATTTTACCACTGTTGTTTGGCAAAATCACAACAGTAGATAAAATCTAGCTGTGCCTACATGATGCCTACACACATAGCTGGAGAAAGAAATATAACCCTATCATGTAGTTTTACTTCTATTTTATAGCCCGAGGGAACTTTTGGTTGGGGCCATGATGGAGTGACTAATACCCAACTTGCTGCCTCACTACAAATAACTACACAGTTAGACAAAATATGTGACACAACTGTTGCCCAGCAGCCAGACACAGTCCTTAACCAGGCAGGGACATAAAACCAGCCCAGCGTTTGCGTCACCTTTCTGCCTGAAGGCATTATCTAAAAGGGCACAGGAACAAACTCCAATAGGAGGCACAAGGTGTACTGAGCAGAAGAGACGGACCAAGTGCCCAGGGTACAGAGGGTGGGGTGCCGGAAAGGAAGGAGTCGGAGTGATAGGCTAAATTCCCCTTAGGCCTGGAATCCACTCCTGAAGCTGCGTGTCCGTGCACAGGGACGGGCTTGAGAGGCCATGAGGTTTCTGGAGAGCACCGCAGAGCTCGGGAGCTCTGACGCGCCTGGGAGTCGCTGTCAGTGAATGTACTTACTCGAGAAGAAAGGGCAGAGCTGAGCAAAACCCAGAGCCAGGCCGTGACAAGCAAGATCCAGGTGGTAAATCAGCAGTGAATTTACTGGCAAAGAAAAGCTAACATCTTTTAGAAAAAGATAATGATTTGGGTAATCCACAGTGTGTAATTCAGAATGTTCAGCAAAAAGGAAAGTTACTAAACCTGTGAGAAAAGGAAGAAATGACTGATGATCAGGAATTTAAGGTCCAGCTCTTCCTGCTGTCTTTCTGTGCCGCCATAATGGCGCGTGTGACTGTCCTGGCTGATGCTTTCAAGAGCTTCAGCAGTGCCGAAAAGAGAGGCCATGCCGGGTCCTTATTAGGCCGTGCTCCAGGGTCGTCATCCGGTTTCTAACTGATGACGAAGCATGGTTTCATTGGCGAATTTGAAATCTTTGATGATCACAGGACTGGAAAAATTGTTGTGACCCTCATAGGCAGGTTAAACAAGTGTGTGATCAGCCCAGGTTTGATGTGCAGCTTAACGACCTGGGGACACGGCAGAACAATCTGCTCCCGTCCTGTCAGGTTTCATTGTGTTGACCGCCTCAGCTGGCATCATGGAACACGAAGAAGCACAGCAAAAACACAGGAGAGAGAATCCTGGGGTTCTTTTTCTAGGGTTGTGAAACATACAAATAAAATGCCTCAGTGGGCATAAATAAAATAAAATAAATTTTAAGGTCAAGACCTTGATCTTTCAGTTAGCAAAAGCCTTCAAATTAGTAATACTTAAAAAGGAAAAAAATCTGGAAAACACTGTTTCAGCTGAAGGAAGACACGCACATGCAAACACACACACTGTAGGAGTCCATTTATATGAAATGGAAAAGTAGGCAAATCCAGACTGGTGGTGTGCAGAGGGGAGAATCAGAGGGAAATGGGTGACTAATGGCAGATGCAGCTTTGGAGGGAGTGATGAAAGGGTCTTAGAGTTGGCTTGCGATGGTGACAAAGCTGAATATATTAAAAACCACCAGATTGTATACTTTAAGTGAAGAATTGTATGGTGTTTGAATTGTACCTCAAAAATGTTGGGGGTTTTTATTTTTAAAATGGGAAAGAAAGATTATCAACATGGCAAAAAATACTGAAGCATTTCAACAGATTCTGAATGTATAAAAAAAAGAACCAAATAGACATTTTAGAGCTGCAAAACATGAAATAAGAACAAATTAGATGGACCTAGAAGACATGATTAGTGCATCCAAAGGCACATTAGTAGAAAACATCCAAATTATTATGCAAATGAGATGTGTGTAAACGGGATATGAGGGACACGCCTGTAATCGCAGCTACTCAGGAGCCTGAGGCAAGGAGGATCAGAAGTTTGAGGCCAGGCCTGGGCAGCACAGACCCTATCTCAGGATGATAAGGGGCTGGGGACCTAACTCAGCGGCGGGGAGCGCTGCCGGGCGTACGTGAACAACAGCAAGACAACAGCAGCAACAGAATGGAACAGAGTGTCTGTGGTAACTGGGCCATGGTGAAAAGGGTTAGTTTATTCATAGTAATTGGAATCCCAGAAGAAGAGAAAGGAAGTGAAACGGCAGTATTTGAAAAACCAGTAGCCAGAAACCTTCTCAATCTGATAGGGTGGGGGGACATTGCACAGATTTAGTAAAGACTGTGAACTTCAAACAAAATAAATAAGTCTGTAAACTTCACGTAAACATTTCACGGTCATCTTACAAAATCAACACCAAACATCCATAGAGAATGGCATTTAGCTGACATTTCTCCAGCATATGGGAGCCAGAAAAGAATGAAATTAAGTCTTTAAAGTACTTGAAAGAAAACTGCTAATTTAAAACAATAATAAATTGGTGCACATCTGTAATCCCAGCACTTTGGGAGACTAAGGCAGGATGATCATTGAAGTTTAAGACCAGCCTGGGCTAAAAGTGAGCTCAAGGCCAGCCTGAACTGCATAGTGAGACCCTGTCTCAAAAAGACAAAAAATAAAATACAATAATAATAAAAATACCTTGCTGCATTTGTAATGCTTATAAAAGTAAATTCTATGACAGTAACACAAGGACAGAGGAGGATTAAGGAGTAAGAGGTAAACTGTTGTTTCTTTCATTGTTTGGAAAGCATAAAAGTAATCATTTAAAAAGTGTAATGAGCCACAGAAGGATACTGTGCTGTATCTCAGTGACAACCACTGACGTGATAAGGAGAAAGCTAGGAGAGGAGCTGAGTGGTAGCCCAGTGGTAGAGTGTGTGCTTTGCATGCATGAGGCCTTAGATGTGATCCTGTGTGCACACACGCACACACACACCTAGGGGAACAATAGATAATGAAAAATGCTTACCTAATGAAATAAAAAGTAAAAGGAAAAACCGTGTGCGACAAATGGTGAGTAAGTATAGTAATAGGATGGTAGAGTTAAACCCACCTAGATCCACAATTGCATGTAGCAAGTTCAGTAAATACTCCAGTTTAAAGCCAAAGAGAGAAAAACACTGGATTTTATTTTTATTTTGTTTCTGTTTTTGGTAACGGGTATCAAACTCACAACCTCGCCCTTGCCAGGCAGGCGCTTATGCCACTGAGCTAAATCCCCGCCTCTAGACTGGATTTTATTTTATTTTATTTTATTTTATTTTATTTTATTTTATTTTTTTTGCGGCACCGGGGATTGAACTCACAGCCTCACGCCTGCCAGGGCAGGCGCTTAAGGCACTGAGCCAAATTCCCGGCCCTGGTTTTTTGAGGCAGGGTCGCACTATGTAGCTCAGGCCGGCCTTGCACTCGCGTTGTAGCCCAAGCCGGCCTCGAACTCACAACGCTCCGCCTACCTCAGCCTCCCGAGTGCTGGGATTAAAGGCGTGCGCCACCACGCCCGGCTT